>JBBPBO010000003.1:49939534-49992290 GCA_037974295.1 Cicer cuneatum | reverse complement strand
AAAAAAAAAAAAAAGGAATCATAATTTGAAAAGAAAGTAGCTTGAAATAAAGCAAAGTATAATAGATATAATTTTTAAATTTATAATTTTATATATATAAATGGGTGCAGGTGTAGGCGGGAAAATTCGGGCGGAGATGGAGTCTAAATTTTACACCCGCTAAAAACGAGGGTGCTGCGGATTTTCTCGATTAATCCGGTGCGGAGGTGGGGAAGACAAAATCCGCTCTCATTCCACCCCGTTGACATGTATAGCAAAGAGAGGGAGACATAACCTATTTCAAATTAGTCAAAAGTAATTTTTTTAATTTATTTTATGAAAGCTTGATATTACGATTGTTGATTTCAATCATTGATAAAAAAAAAATAAAGAAAAGTTAATTGAATCATATTGATAATAGAAGGAATGAATTACATAAAAAATTATATAGAATTATGTAGCCATTTAGATAAACAACTAACTAGTGTAAAATAAGTGTAACTAACTAACCAACTTAACTAACTAATCAACTACTAATATCTCTAATATCCCCTTAAACTATAACATGTTTAGTACACTTCTAGTTTGGATAATGTCAAGAAAGAAATACCAAAAAAGACATCAGATAAAATGAATTTGAAACACCGGAATTTCTTCAGGTAAAACAAATTTGAATTGTCGAAAATTCATCGGCTAAAATAATTTTAAATGTAAAAAAATTATCAACGAAATAATATGAAATTTTATACCATATTATGATAAAAGCTAACATAGTCAAATAGGCTAAAAAATGAATTTAATTTGCTTAACTACCCGTCATCTTGATTAATAGAAGCTAAAATATCAATAAGGTTTCTTTTGAAAAAGAATTTCACAATTTTTTTTGAAAGAAATTCTTCTTTATTTGAGACAAGAAAGATTTGATGCAGTCTTTTTTTTTCTTTGAATTTTCTTTTGGATTTTTGTCTTTAATTTCTTGAATTCTTCTTCCAGAATAGTTTTTTTTTTCTTATTTGTTCTCTTCTTCAATATTGCATCAGTCACGTTGGTTGCAATATTCACGTGTTTGCAAAATCTTCTTGTCTTTAGGAATATTAAATTTCAGCATTATATTTTTCTTTCGTTGTTGTTATCATTGGTCACTAATATTATTTTATCAATGATTTTTATCTTCTTATTATCCATATTGGACGAAATTTTAGCCTATGACACATGTAACCATAAATAGAAGAAGAAGCTTATGCATGATGAATGAAAAAAAATGTAAGAGTTTGAAGAAGACAATAGAAACCAATGCCGGTAGAGTGGGGAAGAGTTAACAACATAAACCAATGCCGATAGAGTGGAGAAGAGTTAGACAATTTTTCATATAAATTTTATTCAAAATTGAGAAAATAATGTTGTGGAATAATTATATCTCTCATGCCACATTATGATTGTTGATTTAAATCATTGATAGCAGAGAAATAGACAGAAAATTAATTGAATCATATTGATAATAGAATGAGTTACATCATTAGTTACAAGAGTTACATAGTTACTTAGATAAACAAATACAAAATAAAATAATTGACTAATTAGTGTAACTAACTAATTTACTGATGGGATATTCGATACATGAAAGTAGGCTCACAAATAAAAGCTACTTCCGAGTTGGACATTCTCAAGAGTACAACAAGAATATAGGTAATAAACGAAGCATTATAACAAACCATGAAAATAAAAGGAAAAGGCATTGCAATTGTCAAGAAAATAACGGGGTAGGGATACTCTTTGCAATGTGTATATAAACACCAACAAAAATTGAAGCCAAAGAAAAGAAAATTAAAATGTTGTATAAGAATAGAAAATATAAATTAAGATAACTTTGCTAACTTTGTATACTTCCTACCTAATGTCAATAACATTAAAACAACAAAACATAACATAAGCACGGAAATAGAAATAAACAATATAAGAAAAAAGACCCAACAAAAAAAACAATATAAGAAAAAATGGAAAAATATAATAGATTGGTAAAATAGAAAGAAATAAAAAACTAAAAATGGTTATCTAAACAAATAGAAAAAAAAATTTGAACAATGTAGTTGAACCAAAAGTTGACAATAAAACTTGAATTGCCTTTGAGACTCCTCCACATAAAGTTGCTTATTGAAACGAAAATTGACGAAGAAAAATGAGGACCAACCTATTGTTAAGGAAAAAACCTTTTTGATATATGTTTTAATGACAACAAACCTTTTAAATTAAATGATTAAGTTTTATGAATGATGGTCTACTAATGATTTCACTTAAGTTTTGTTTAAGGAACATGAATTCATAAGTGAACAAAGCAAGAATCCATTCACTTCATCAAAATGCACAAATGTGATCAACTACAATCAGAAGACGCCATTCGAATCACAAAGAAAAAGGCCATGAATCAAGCTGCCAAAGCAAGACTGAACAGTCTCTAGAATGTCCAGAATTAACAGCATGTTAATGATTCAAGGAAAGCCAAGAAATCAGCATAAAGAACAGTCTTGACACAATCTGGAAAAACAGAAGATGTTACCTGATAACATCATCAGAAGATACCTCTAGAGGATACCAGAAGATGCCTCCAGAGGATACCAGAAGATGCCTCCAGAGGATACCAGAAGCTGTCACCAGAGGATGAAGTCATTACCAGAGGATGACATCATCAGAGGATGATGACGTCACCAAAAGATAACATTACCAGAGGATGATGATGTCACCAGAGGATACCTCAAGAAGACGTCACCAGAGGATACCTCCAGAGAATATGTCACTAGAGGATACCTCTAGAAGACGATATCAGAGGATACCTCCAGAAGATGTCACCAGAGGATACCTCCAGAGAATACGTCACCAGAGGATACCTCCAGAAGACGATATCAGAGGATACCTCTAGAATACTATCAGAGGATACCTCCAGAATACCACCAGATGATACGTCACCAGAGGATACCTCTAGAAGACGATATCAGAGGATACCTCCAGAATACTATCAAAGGATACCTCCAGAATACTATAAGAAGATACCTCCAGAAAATGATATCAGAGGATATCTCCAGAAAATACATTCAGAGGAAGAACCAAGTTTGTTCTTGAACATCAGAATGTCCAGAATGATCTTCTATCAAGAATGATCATCAGTCTCTAGGAATGATGATTAGTCTTCCGAAATGATCATCAATCTCCAGAATGATTATCACTCTCCAACATGATTAACAACTATCTTCAGAATGATCAAGAATTAATCTCCAGCATGTTAACAATCAAATCTCCAGCATGTTTAACATCATTCTCCAATAGTGTATCATCAGTCCAGAATGATACAATCATTCTCCAGCCTTGTTACATCCTTCTCCAGCTTAACTGCCAAGAACGTTGAACGATCTTGAAGTATGTTTACATCAAAGCAGATCCAAGAAAAGATCATGTAGACATCCAGAATGATCAAAGCTGAACCTCCAAATTGATTATCAATCTCTAGAAAGTTCAAATACTAGGATTCTAGATTGATTATCAATCTCCAAAAATTTCATTAACATTCTGCAGAAGTTCATCATCATTCTCGAAGCTGTTTTGACATAATCAAAACTCCAGATCAAATCAAAGATATTAAAAAATATATTTGAAGTACAAAGGATCATTAAACAAAGGAAATCTGATCAAGAATCAAAGGTTTCAGCCCAGTCAAAATAGAAATTAAATAGTTAAAAGCTGGATTATTTTTAATCAGAAATATTGCCTTTGGTCAATCCTGACAAGAGCACTACCAACGGCTCTATTTGACCATCATTAAATGCTCTCACGCCTATAAAAGGAAGGCCAAAGCTCAGGATGAAAACGTAGCTTCAAGTACAGAGAAAAACATCATTCACATACATCTACATACTTGAAAGCTTCTCAATCACAAACAAAAGATTCAGTTCTATTTTTCTTCTTCATATCAGAATCATGTACTGAATTCTTTTGTCAAGAATCTAATCTCAAACACGAGTTGAGCATACTCTGATTCTGTCCAAAAATCAAAGACATTCAAATGCCAAGATATATCATCAATCACTCACATACATACTTGAAAGTCTCTCATCACTTAAAAGAATCAGTTTGATTAAATTCGTTTTACTCTGATACATTTATACTGAATTCTTTGTAAAGAATCGAATCTCAAACAAGAGTTGAGACATCTCAGATTCTAACAAAACAATCTCTTCATTATTGTAAAACTCAAACTATAAGAGTTAAATATAGTTTGGGGTAGATTGTAAGAAATCACTATCAAGGTTGGTATGTGATTTGATTAATCTCTTTCTGGGTGGAATTAGATTAAAGTCTGTAACAAAGATCAAGGTTGATTTAAGCTAGGTGCTGTAAAACCAAGAAGGTTCTTGTTTTAAACACTTAGTGCAAAATGTCACCGTGGTGAGGACTGGACGTAGCCCGGGTTGGGTGATATCTATTCCCTTATCTCTATTTACTTTCAGTCTGTTAATTATCAAGTTAAATAGATAAACTGAACTGTTGATTTTAACTAACCAAGAACGTTATCTGTTTTCTGGTGAAAACCAAGAACGTTCTCTGTTTTCTGTTTTCACAACCAAGATCAATCTTAAGTTATTTTCTTAAGTTTTTAACAGGAATTTTAAAAGGGCGAATTTACAATTCAAATCCCCTTTCTTGTAAATCAATATTGCTACTTCAATTGGTATTAGACCTTGGTCTCTAAAGATTAAGCACCTAGCAAGTGTTAGAGGAAAAGATTCAGGAAGAAGAGTAATTTAGAAACCAACATGTGCTTAAAGGAAAACTTAGAAAATAATGAGGTAACCATCTCTGAACTCTGTCCTTTATGTGAAGAAATGGAAAAAGAATTTGATAATCTTTTATGTGATTCAAATCTTCTTGCTCAAAAATATGGTTTATTAAAAGAACAACTCTGTAAAGAAAAAGAAGAAAAAGAGAAAGCCCAAGCTATGAATGACAAACTCAGAAAGGTCATTCAAAGTTTGTAGCAAACTCATTTAAAAACGGTTGAGCAACAAAAGACTCTCAATGAGATAACCATAAAAAATCATTTTCCAAAATGTTTTGAAACTAAAGAAGAAAGTACCTCTTTAAAAATAAAAGTTCATGAATTGAAAAATGATTTAACCAACTTAATAACAACCACTGAAACATTTCAAAAGAATATGATATCTGACGAAAGATAATTTATGTTTCAAAACTTCTCAAAAAGAAAAGATTTATGAAAACCTTTTTGTTCCTAAAATAAAAGAGGAGAAATGCAAAACCAAATGTTCATATTGCAGTAAATTTGGACATCTGGAATTTGTATGTTATTTTAAGAAAAGAGATGAAAAAATCAAGAACAAAAGGAACTTTAAAAAGAAAGAACGTTCTGGAACAAAAACAAGACTTTCTCCAGGAAACTTGAAAAAGGGAGAACGTTCTCTAGGTAGCCTTAAAAAGGGAGAATGTTCTGGAACACAAATAGAACTTTCTTCAGAAAGTTTGAAAAAAGGAGAACGTTCTGGAATTTCATCAAAATCAATTTCAAAGACGTTTAAAACTCAGATTTTCAAACCTTCTTCAAAACCAACAACAAAGTGTTCCTATTATTCCAAGAATGACCACTACGAGTCAACTTGCTATTTTGAAAAGAGATCAAGTTTTAAAAAATCTTCTAAAAGAAGATATACTAACCATCAAGGACCCAAACAAATATGGGTACCAAAGTCATTACTAACTTGTGATGTAGGAACACCATCCAACAATCAAGAAAGAACATTGATACATGAACAAGGCTTGCTCAATACACATGAATGGAAAAGTATGGTGCCGCCTCTCATTACAAAAATTTGGAGCATCTATAACCTTTGGAAACATTAAAAAGGTACATGTATCATTTGATGAAATAATTTTGCATAGATTAAGGATGTTTGATATGTGAAAGATAACTTTATAAAATTGCTTTTAAAGTTATTTTTTTAAACCCCACATGGCTGAAGTAAAACAAACATCCTCATGTTTCATTTTAAAGAAAAATTCTTATGTTTTATACTTAGGTGAATTTCCAACCGAATCATGTTTTTAAGTCTTTTAAAATTTTTTTTGTCATTTCCAGAAATGATCAAAGGAAATTTGAAATATTATTCTTCAAATAATTCTTCGATGAAAAATGATATTTCACATGATTTGTTTGTCAAAAAAAAACTTTCAAAAAATATGAAGTTATAAGAAATTCGTTACAAGAAATGGATAGAACAATTTTTAATAAATCAATTGTTGAAAAATAATTTTGGAGTGAAGCCACAAAAATTGTTTATCATGTTCTTAATCTTGGCTTTAGTAGAAAATATCTTTGACATACCTTAACATCGTTTTTTTTAAAGCAAAACATATCATACTTTGACATTTTTGAATTTCATTACTATGTTTAACATGATAAAGAAAGTATGAGCAATTTGTTTTAAAATACCATCAAAGTATATATTTTGAATGCTCTACATTCCATAAATATTATAGAATCTCAAGGCCCAAATTATAGATAATATTATGCATATTATGTTTGATGAATATGTTGATTTTTATGATGAAAGATAGGATGGTGAAGAAAAATAATTACAATGTTAAAGTTGGATAAATCACAAAGTTGATAGATAACTTTCAAATATCATCCATGGAAACTCCAAAGTATGATCATAAAGTGGAAAAACAAAAAGGATCTAAGAGAAAAATCAAATTAAGCAAGAAGGTACATAACAGAACAATCTGCACGAAACCGAGATTGATAAACAGTCTCCATTTTAGTCTCCACCTAAAAGTTGGAGAATGATATGTGATAATCTTCAAACTCAAATCATTGGAGACACAACTGATGGAATTCGAACAAAAATGTCGTTCAAGAATGATGAAGTACACAACAGCCTTGGATTGCATGCTTGACCTGGTGTTGCAGAAAAATGTGCAACTTTGGGTGGATGTCGAACATGGATGGCTAAAGTTACCAACGCCTATGACCTTCCTGCAAAGAAAATCATCCATACAGTTGGTCCAAAGGATGCCATGAAGTCATTACTACCGTACTTGCCTAGAGCTTCTAAGTTAAAATGGGCTTCGAAGTATTGCTATAAACTGTATTTATACAGATGCAAAGAATTATCCCTGTGAACCAGTTGCACATGTAGCTATAAGAACTGTGCGGCCGTTTCTTGAGAAGAAGAATGACAATGTTATAGTTGTTGTCTTTTGCACTACAAGCACAATTGATACTGAGATGTATAAAAAGTGTTGAAACTCAACGAGGCTGAAATTTTGCTAATATGCTTGTATTTGGTGAACTAGAGATAAAGATTGTTTACCGTGGAGGTGTGGACAGTAAGAGTCGTTCCTTCATGGTTGTTGCAGGGGCTCACTTTTTGCTCAGATCTTGAGCGATTTGTGCTTTACATGGTAAAGGAGTTTGAGCCAATAATACATAAGCCTTATACTATTGTATACTTTCATTCTGCTGCATCTCTGCAAGTGCAACCAGATCTTGGTTGGATGAAAAGATTACAACAAATACTTGGACAGAAACACCAACAAAACCTACACGTAATACCCAGCTATTGGACTAAAAGTTGTAGTAATAGGTCTACAGTTGCTTGTTGATAATGTGGTTTGGAAGAAAGTGGTATGTGTCATTAGAAGGCTGCAACTCCTTAGATATGTACCGCAAAAGCAGTTGACTATCCCAGATTTTTTGTTTCAATTGTCTCATTTCAACCATTAATCAAGATAAGTGAATAAGTGTGAAGAAAAGCTCCAAAATATTCGAAGATTTCTCGTCGTTGAACAAGATCACTAAAGGAGGTACACTCAATCCCAATTCTTATGATATTTGCATCATGACAAAAATGAATATTTTTTTATATATATATTATGTGATTGATTGAGTGGTCTTAAAAATACATGCTATTTTTTATGAAAGTATGACCTTAAAGTTTAAAATTGATTACATCACTCTTTGTCATTACTTGTACATGCATATGCCTAATTTCTATTCTATATTCAACATGTTTTCACTCTTTGTTCATAAACTTTGTATGATGATATAAACAAGTGTGTAAATCTGGGTTGATATTCAAACATTATTGTTCTTGTTATAAAGACATTTAAAATAAATTAGTGTCTTTAATAATTAGACAAAGGGTTGTTTTGTCAAGTATACTTCATTGAACCTTTTTACACTTTGCACAATAACATCTTTCAAATTATCATGTTAAATGAATTAACATCATTCACCTTCTTATGAATTTGAAAGTATTCTTTATCATGTTCTCTCCAATTATTTTGAATATATTGAATAGCCTATACATTGCTTGTTGTCTAAGTATAATTTCTTGAATATGGCTTTTCAAAAAACCAAAAAATTGAGTTTATAATGTAGCTTTTGAAAAAGATCATTCTTCAACATATTTTAAATTTATATCCTTGTTTAGGATTCATTTTTGAAGAATTTCAACAAGAGAATATGTGTTTGGTATTCATGAAAATGATTTTTGTCTCTTGTGGCTTTAAAACTCAAAACTAATCTAAAAAGATTATGCCATGAAAAGTCAAAAATTGATATGAGAACATTTTGAAGCATATTAATAGATGTCGTTTAAAAATGAGTTTTATTTTTTGTTTACTTCTTTTGTGAAAATTGATCTCAAGAGTTTAAATTTACTTTAAGCATGATAGATAAATAGCAACAATCAAAAAGTCTCATGAAAGTAAGCTTGAACATATGCCTTATTGTTTATTTGTGTGTTTACAAAAAAACTTTGGGGAAAAACATTTCTTTAGTGTGAGCAAATCCTTTGGATATTTTTTATTATACATTTAAAAATTAGTTTCTGAAAAATACAAACATTTTTTAGCATAAGAATGTTTTGTAAAGAGAGAAATTATATCACATCCATCTTATTTCGCTTCCTTGTATGCGCTCATTCTCTCTAGTTATAAAAATGAATAAATGGATCTATTTCTAACAATAAGCTTGATCATATTCAAATTGAAAGGTGATCTCTTGTGAAAGAGGACAAAGAGCAAAGTGACATTTTCCTTGTTTTATGGAACTTTGAATTATTTAAAAAATTAATTCAGGGGGAGTTTTTAGAAAATATTATTCTTCTTGAAATTGAAGTTTACTCATTGTTTTATTTCTAAAAAATGAGAAGAATATATATTCATTGACTATTTTTCAAAGCGCGTTAAAATGCTTGCATACAATTATGTCATATTGTTGTTGTTATCATTATCCATATCTTGATTGCAATATTGACTACAATGATATGATCATCATATATGCTATGTTCTTTAATGCTAAATGCAAACTTGACTAGTTTGATATATGAATGCATTGGTCAACCACATGATTTCTATGTGTAGTACACTCATGCTATTACTCCATTTTTTTTACTTCTATATCTATTCCCCAACCTTTTTGATAGATGTCAAAAGGGGGAGAGAAATATATGATGGATATAAAATGATAGAAGTTAATGAAGAATGTTAAGAATTAACCTCTTGCATATGTTTAGGGGGAGTTTAATTAGAATGATAAGAATTAAACTCTTGCATGTGTTTAGGGGGAGTTTAATTACATATTTAGGAACATTCTTGCATTTTATTTATATCCATCCATAAAACTTATGATTTATTCAAAAGGTTTGTCATCATCAAAAAGGGGGAGATTTTTGAGGAAAAAACCTTTTTGATATATGTTTTAATGACAACAAACCTTTTAAATTAAATGATTAAGTTTTATGAATGGTGGTCTACTAATGATTTCACTTAAGTTTTGTTTAAGGAACATGAATTCATAAGTGAACAAAGCAAGAATCCATTCACTTTATCAAAATGCACAAATGTGATCAATTACAATCAGAAGACGCTATTCGAATCACAAAGAAAAAGGCCAGGAATCAAGCTGCCAAAGCAAGACTGAATAGTCTCCAGAATGTCCAGAAGATACCTCTAGAGGACGATATCAGAGGATACCTCCAGAATGTCCCGATAACATCACCAGAAGATACCTCTAGAGGATACCAGAAGATGCCTCCAGAGGATACCAGAAGTTGTCTCCAGAGGATGATGACGTCACCAGAAGATAACATCACCAGAGGATGATGATGTCACCAGAGGATACCTTAAGAAGATGTCACCAGAGGATACCTCCAGAGAATATGTCACCAGAGGATACCTCCAGAAGACGATATCAGAGGATACCTAAAGAAGACGTCACCAGAGGATACCTCCAGAGAATACGTCACCAGAGGATACCTCCTGAAGACGATATCAGAGGATACCTCCAGAAGACGATATCAGAGGATACCTCCAGAATACTATCAGAGGATACCTCTAGAATACCACCATTTTGATACGTCACCAGAGGATACCTCCAGAAGATGATATCAGAGGATACCTCCAGAATACTATCAGAGGATACCTCCAGAATACTATCAGAAGATACCTCCAGAAAACGATATCGGAGGATATCTCCAGAAAATACATTCAGAGGAAGAACCAAGTCTGTTCTTGAACATCACAATGTCCAGAATGATCTTCTATCAAGAATGATCATCAGTCTCTAGGAATGATCATTAGTCTCCAGAAATGATCATCAATCTCCAGAATGATTATCACTGTCCAGCATATTTAACAACTATCTTCAGAATGATCAAGCATTAATCTCCAGCATGCTAACAATCAAATCTCCAACATGTTTAACATCATTCTGCAATAGTGTATCATCAGTCCAGAATGATACAATCATTCTCCAGCCTTGTTACATCCTTCTCTAGCTTAACTGCCAAGAATGTTGAACGATCTTGAAATATGTTTACATCAAAGCAGATCCAAGAAAAGATTATGAAGACATCCAGAATGATCAAAGCTGAACCTCCAAATTGATTATCAATCTCCAGAAAGTTCAAATACTAGGATTCCATATTGATTATCAATCTCTAGAATTTTCATTAACATTCTGCAGAAGTTCATCATCATTCTCCAAGCTGTTTTGACATAATCAAAACTCCAGATCAAATCAAAGATATTAAAAAATATATTTGAAGTTCAAAGGATCATTAAACAAAGGAAATCTGATCAAGAATCAAAGGTTTCAGCCCAGTTAAAACAGAAATTAAAAATAGTGAAAAGCTGGATTATTTTTAATCAGAAATATTGCCTTTGGTCAATCCTGACAAGAGCACTACCAACGGCTCTATTTGACCATCATTAAATGCTCTCACGCCTATAAAAGGAAGGCCAAAGCTCAGGATGAAAATGCAGCTTCAAGTACAGAGAAAAACATCATTCACATACATCTACATACTTGAAAGCTTCTTAATCACAAACAAAAGATTCAGTTCTGTTTTTCTTCTTCATATCAGAATCATGTACTGAATTCTTTTGTCAAGAATCTAATCTCAAACACGAGTTGAGCATACTCAGATTCTGTCCAAAAATCAAAGACATTCAAGTGCCAAGATATATCATCAATCACTCACATACATACTTGAAAATCTCTCATCACTTAAAAGAATCAGTTTGATTAAATTCATTTTACTCTGATACATTTATACTGAATTCTTTGTAAAGAATCGAATCTCAAACAAGAGTTGAGACATCTCAGATTCTAACAAAACAATCTCTTCATTATTGTAAAACTCAAACTATAAGAGTTAAATATAGTTTGGGGTAGATTGTAAGAAATCACTATCAAGGTTGGTAGGTGATTTGATTAATCTCTTTCTGGGTGGAATTAGATTAAAGTCTATAACAAAGATCAAGGTTGATTTAAGCTAGGTGCTGTAAAACCAAGAAGGTTCTTGTTTTAAACACTTAGTGGAATATCTCACCGTGGTGAGGACTGGACGTAGCCCGGGTTGGGTGAACCAGTATATATCTGTGTATGATATCTCTTCCATTATCTCTATTTACTTTCTGTCTGTTAATTATCAAGTTAAATAGATAAACTGAACTGTTGATTTTAACTAACCAAGAACATTCTCTGTTTTCTGGTGAAAACCAAGAACGTTCTCTATTTTCTGTTTTCACAACCAAGATCAATCTTGAGTTATTTTCTTAAGTTTTTAACAGGAATTTTAAAAGGGTGAATTTACAATTCAAACTCCCCTTTCTTGTAAATCGATATTGCTACTTCACCTATAACAAAAATCAAGAAGAAAAAAAGAAATAAATGAGCATAGGCAAATTTCTTCCATTATATATCAAATTGAAAGAATACAAAGAAAATAAAATTTCAAGACAAGCCCAATACATAAATGGAAACTAGAAATTTAAAATACCAAAATAATAGCAAAAACAAAAAGAAGGTACTTTTGAATATCCTATTGTTGAGAGGAGCTTCCCCTTTGCAAGAACAACACAAACTTGCAACTGCAAAAAACAGGGATATAACTATTTAATGAATATCAACTAAAATCTCTTGATAAGAACTATTGTTTTTGAATTTCAAAAACTGTTTGAAAATCAATTTATGTCACCAAAGATATTACTGGGTTGAGTCGCAGACTAGGTCGCTCTCTGTAAGACGTTTCGCGACACTACCCAAATTGTGCAAGACAGACTATCAACCACGACGTCCCCAAGATAAAACAGCCCAGATTCACTGTATCGAAATTCTACTGCACCATAGAAATTCGTTGTAGAATTACACCCTCAATATGGCAGTCTAATGGCTACCACTCGTAATATGGTACTATGACCATTCATAAATCAAAAGGATTACAACACAAAAAACCGCTCTAAAATATTACGGCACAAAAACCGTTTTAAAAGACTATCATAGTGGTATTAGGACCACTAAAACATCGACGGAAGTACGGTATAAAACCGCTCTAAAAAGATAGTGGTATTAGGAACACTCAAAATCAACAAAATTACAGCATAACAACCGCTCTAAAAATTGAATGGACTACGACATAACAACCACTCTAAAAATCAAATGGACTACGGCATAACAACCGCTCTAAAAATTGAAGGGACAGAAAGAAAGGGGAGAAGTGGCTCGGAAATATATCGAGCAGAATATAAGAGGGAGAAAAGAAAAAGTTGGGAAATGCATCCAACTTTGGTGTACTTTTCACAATAGAATGACATTCTTTATATAGTGATGAAGCAAATCCACATATGTTTCCTAACCAATGTGGGACTTCAACAAAAGTTTGAAAAATCTTTATATAGTGATCAAAACGACTCAACATATAAGATTTTTCCAATGTGGGACTTCAACAATTTTTAAATTCACACACTATGTTCCAACAATCCCCCACTCAAATTAAAAAATTGTTTCTGAAGTAGCGTCAAATGCTTCTATAAGATTGTGCATAAGCAAAGGTGTATCTTGACTTGAACCTTTGCATATTAAGTGAGATTCAGATTCAACAAAAGTGACTCGTAGTCTTGAACTCTATATCTGACATCAAACCCACTCATCACATTTGAAGGTGCAAACACGAGAAGGGGGGTTGAATTGTGTTTGACTATCTTGAATACTTTTTAGTTTTAAAACAAAACCTGTTATGTATGAATTAAAACAGAGTTAGCAGCGGATATAAAGTAAATAAAAAACTCATAATTTTATACTGGTTCACAGTTAACTAGGTTACGTCCAGTCCCTTCACTTTGAAGGATTTCACTAATTCAAAAACCTTGAATTACAAAGTACCACTAACCCTCCAAGTCAATCTAATTGCTAAGTAATCTGCTATTCCTTCTGACTCCCTCAGATTGTAGACTCTACTTCAACAACTTAGACCTAACACAAGGGAAAGAGAAACTTAGAGTACTTGCTTCTGGAAAACGGATACTCACAATTGACCTCACTGAAAACTCAAGTATTTTGTTTTTGGAAGTGTATGACTCTCAAGTATTTTCGATACTAAGTCTTCTGCCTTGAGCCTCCTTTTATAGATGAATAATTAGGGTTTCTTCCATGCTTAAATTCGAGCTGAATCTGCCCAGATTCTCTTGCAAAAATAACTTGGCCAATCGGGTTTCACTTAAATAAAAAACGTATCTTTTTAGCTCCAGATTGCTTTTGAAAATTCTGTTGACCAATCTTGTTTCTTTTAATTTTAAACCATATCTTTTTAAGCTTCAGATTGCATTCGAATTTCTTCAAGTCTTCAGTAATTTTTGAATCAAATCCCCTTAATACTTTGATCAAATTTCTATCAAAATTTAATCAAGTCTTCTTCGAATTTTTAATCAAGTCATCATTGATTTTCATCATGAATAAAATCTGGACCGTTTGATCTTCTGATCTCGACCACCTCTAGACCATATAATCTGATCTGCCCTAATTATGCGATCCTCTGATCTCGGCCAACACTGGACCACATGATCTGATCTTCTGATCTCGGCCAACACTAGGCCATATGGCCTGATCTTCTGATCTCGGCCAACACTGGGCCATGATGCTTAAATCTGGACCATTGATCTGAACTTTTTCCCTCTAATCTGGACTTAGTCTGGATTGAATCTGAGTTAAATCTGGACTTATGATATTTTAATCTGGACATTTACCTTCTGATCTGGATCAAGTTTGGATTAAATCTGGACAATCATTTCTTCTGATTTGGATTAAGTCTGGATTAAATCTGGACAATCATTTCTTCTAATCAGGACTGAGTTTTATGCTCTGGACCATGCCATCTTCTGGTCTGGACCAAGTCTGGACCAAGTCACTTGTTCTGGACCAGTTATCTTCTGCTCTGGACCAAGTCTGGATTAAGTCTGGACTGATTCTTATTTCACGACCAGGCTATCTTCTGGTTAGGATTAATTCTAGACCAAGTCTGACTTATGATTTCTTCTGGTCTGGACCAAGTCTCCCTCTGGCAGGCTTCCTTCTGGTATGACTAGGTCTCCTTCTGGACTCTGCTTCCTTCTGATATAGGCCAGGAAAGAAAGATATCCTCTGATGATGTTTTCCTTTGATGACATCCTCTGATATCCTCTGGAAATGTATCCTCTGGTGCCTTTTGGATGCATCCTCTGGTATCTTCTGGAGTAGTATCTTCTGGTCTTATTTTATCCTCTGGTGACTTATCTTCTGCTTTTGATTTCATCTTCTGGTGACGTCATCTTCTGGTGGCATTTATTCTAAGTCATAAAGTACTTTTGTTAACATCAAAACTAAGTATAGAACCAACTTGGTTCCAACAACATTTTCATAGGGTATATTCTCAAAAGCTCGTGCGTTGATGGCCCTGAACGTCTATCCCAGTATAATGAACGCTTTAGGAATTCTGTCTCAAAATTCCATAGGAAGCGGCCCCACTTCCACATTCGCATAGGTGAGTCTATCAAGAGTACTCTTGTAGCTAGGTACTCCACTCCAGATGGAGTATATGTTGAAACCAAGTTGGTTCTTGCAATTAATGTTTTGATGTTAACAAATGTATTTTATGAAAATAACATATTTGACTTAGAAGAAGAATGAAAAATGTCACCAGAAGAATAGATCAGAGGATGATGTTGCTAGAAGCAGAAATCAGAGGATGACGTCACTAGAGAATGTCACCAGAAGATGACGTCACCAGAGGATATGTTCAGAGGATATCATCAGAGGAATCTATCTGAGAAAAATGCTCAAAATAGAATTTGAGAAACATGCTCAAAACAGAATATGAGAAAAATGCTTAAAACAAAATTGGAGCAAAAGACTCGAGAAACAGAATCTAGCTAAAAATATGCTCAAAACAGAATCTGAGAAAAATGCTCAAAATAGAATTGCAGCAAAAGACTCGAGAAACAGAATCTAGCTAAAAGTATGCTCAAAACAGAAGTGGAGCAAAATGCTCAAAGCAGATCAGTGAGCAAAAGACTCAAAACAGAATCTGAGCAAACTACCCTAGAATATTCTCAAAACAGATTAATCGAAATACACTCCAGAAGCAAAGCATTAGTGAAGTCCTAAAGTTCAACTATAAATAGAGACTTAATGCTGAAGAATAAAGTATCAAAAAATAGAACTCAAGCAAAAATTCATAAGTATTCAGAGAGTTCAAAGGAGAGAAACACATGCTTAAAAGATAAATATTTTTCAAGTGTTCTTTTCTAAGAGTGTGAAGCTGATCGTCATCATAAATTATTCAGAAGCAAACACTTTAGTTCACTTTAAGCATATTGTGAGTATCAACTTTCCAGAAGTAATTACTCAGTTCTAATTTCGATCCCTTATATTAAATCCTATAGTGTTGAAGTTTCTTCTAAAATCTGGGGTCGTCAGGTTGTTAGAAAAAGACTTAGCTTGTAGGTTTAAGGTTGTGAAGTTCCTCAAAAGTCTGGGATTGTCAGACTGTTTGAGAAGACTTGGCTGGTTTAGTCAAGGTGTTGTTGTTCCTCAAAAGTCTGGGGTTGTCAGGCTGTTTGAGAAGACTTAGCTGGTTTAGTTAAGGTGTTGTTGTTCCTCAAAAGTCTGGGGTTGTCAGGCTGTTTGAGAAGACTTAACGATGAACCAGTATAAATTGCTGTGTTATTATGTTATTATTATCCACTGCTGAATCTGATTAGTTATACATCGAATAATTCACATTAACATCCAACAAAACAGAAAAAGAAATCTAATTTGACAAACACAATTCAACCCCTCCTTCTCGTGTTTGCACCTTTAGTATAGACTCATTAAGAGTTTCTATTATCTCATCCTATCATCGCTTTAGAAATCATGCTTCTCTGATATATAATAGCATGTTCATCTCATATCACTTCACAACTTGTTATTACCCATTGAACCTAATTCTTGGGATCTCTAGTCTTTTAGGTCGGGTTACCATCATGAGTGACTCTATAAGCATTAGTCTCATCCTTTTTGGATGTATTTAGGGCTTTCTCTCTAGCTAACCCTTTCGTCAAAGGATCTGCTAAATTTTCATCAGTGCGTACATGATCCACTATAACAGCTTCTTTAGAAAGTAACTTTCTAACAATGATGTGCTTACAATGTATTTTTCGTCTCTTACCGTTGTGTTAAAGATTCTCAATCTTTGCAATAGCTGCAATACTATTGTAGTGGATCAACACATCTGACATAAGGTTTTTCCCAAAAAGGGATCTTAGCTAGCGAGCATCTCAACCAGCTCGCTTCTTCACTAGCAGTAGCTAGTGCTATCATTTCAGACTCCATAGTAGGCTGAGCCAGTATCGTCTGTTTCTCTGATTTCCAAGATACAGCCTTGCTGGCTACACTAAAAATATAACCATTGGTTGCTTTGGAGTCATCTGATAAGGTGTTCCAATCAGCATCACTGTATCCTCCAAGGACGGAAGAAAGAAAGGGGATAAGTGGCTCAGAAATATATTGAGCAGAATATAAGAGGGAGAAAAGAAAAAGTTAGGAAATCCATCCAACTTTGGCATACTTTGTTGGAACCAAGTTGGTTCTAAGTACTTAGGATTTTGATGTTTACCAAAGCACTCCATGTAATCTTAGTTTGAACCTTGAATTTTTAAATCAAATGCCACTAGAAGCTGAAGTAATCAGAAGCAGAAGATCAAAGGGTTCCAGAGATTGAATCCTGAAGGTACTAGAAGATACTCTAGGATGTCAAAACATCACCAAAAGATATCTTTTCTGGCCTAGATCAGAAGGAAGCAAAGTCATGAGGAGACCTGGACCTGACCAGAAGGAAGCCTTCCAGAGGGAGACTTGATCCAGACCAGAAGGAATCATTTGTCAGACTTATTCCAGAAGTTATTCTGACCAGAAGATGGCCTGACAGTGAAATAATAAACAGCCCAGACTTGATCCAGACTTAATCAGAGGATAAGTTAATGGGTCCAGAACAAGAGAATCAATCCAGATTTGACCCAGACCAGAAGATAACATGATTCAGGGTATGAAACTAAGTCCAGACCAGAAGAAATGATCTTCAGAATTGATCCAAAACTGATTCAAAACAAAAGGTAAAATGTCCAGATTGAAGATATTTAGATCAATGGTCCAGATTTGAGTATATGGCCCAGTGCTAGCCGAGATTAGAAGATCAGACCATGGCCTAATGTTGACTGAAATCAGAAGGTCAGAATGTGTGGTCCAGCAGTGGCCGAGATCAGAGGATCACAGCAGATCAGTTTGCTAGACCAAAATGGCCGAGATCAGAAGATCAGAAGATTAGAAAGTGTGGTCCCGGGTTGGCCGAAATCAGAGGATCACAGTAGATCACATAGTATGGTCCAGATGTGGACTAACGCAGAAGATCAAATGGTCCAGATTTAATCATGAAGATTAACGGTGGAGATTTTAATTTATTTTGATCAAAGTATTAAAAGGATTTGTTACAAAAATAAAGTGAAGTCGTATGGGAGCTCAGAAGCTGTTGGCGGGAAGAAACTAAAGACATGATTGGCGAGTTATTTTTGAAAGGAAATCTGAAGCTTAAAAAAGATATGTTTTTTATTTAAGTGAAGCCCGATTGGTCACGATATTTTTGCAAGAAAATCCAGCAAGATACAGCTCGAAATAGGCCTTAATATGCATCTATAAAAGGAGGCTCAAGGCAGAATACTTAGTATCAAAAATCACAAAAGAGTCATATACTTCCAAAAGCAAACACTCAAGTTTTCAGTGAGGTTAATTGTGAGTTCCAGCTTTCCAGAAGCAAGCACTCGTGTTATTTTCTTTCCCTTGCGTTAGATCTAAGTTGTTGAAGTAGAGTCTACAGTCTAAGGGAGTCAGAAGGGTAGCAGATTACTTGGCAATTAGATTCAAGGCATTGTAATTCCTTCTACAATCTGGGGTTGTCAGATTGGTAGGAGAAGACTTGACTTAAGAAGTCAAGGTGCTGTATTCCTCAAAGGTCTAGAATTGTTAAACTGTTTGAGAACACTGACTTGGAGGGTCAGTGGTACTGTTGTAATTCAAGGTTTTGAATTAGTGAAATCCTTTAAGGTGAAGGGACTTGACGTAGCCTTGTTAACGGTAGACTAGTATAAAATTCTGTGTTTTTATTTTTACTTTATATCCGCTGCTAACTCTGTTTTATTCATATATCAAGTTTTGTTTTAAAACTGCAAAAACAGAAAAAGTATTCAAGTTTGTCAAACACAATTCAACCTCCCCTTATCGTGTTTGCACCTTCAATTGGCATCAAAGCTCGGTCTCAAAGCTGAGCACTTAACAGTGTTTGAGGAAAGGTCCAAGGGGTTCAACATGGCAGAATCCAGAGATGAACTGGGAGGCAATATCAACAGACCACCACTATTTGATGGAGAAAGGTTTGAGTATTGGAAGGACAGAATGAGAAGTTTCTTCATATCTCAAGATCCTGAACTATGGAAGATGGTAGTCAAAGGATACACTGCACCTACTGTTCCAGAAGATCCAACTAAAGAACTGGACATAGATGATATGAAACCAGACCAGAGCAAATTATAAAAACTTCATCACAAGTCCAGAAACATCATGATCAGTGCAATCACACTCAAGGAATTTGACAGATGCACAGATAAAGAAACATCAAAAAGTATATTCGACAATCTGGTTCTGACCTATGAAGGAAGCCAACAAGTTCAAGAAGCAAGGGCTAACATACTAGTCAAACAGTATGAGATGTTTAAGATGGAAGATGATGAAAACATTGATGGAATATTCTGCAGATTCCAGACTCTGATATCTGGACTGAAGGTCTTGAAGAAAAGGTACACAACAGCAGATCATGTCAAGAAGATTCTAAGAAGCTTACCAACCAAGTGGAGACCAATGGTTACTACAGTTCAGCAAGCCAAAGATCTGAACAACTTAAAACTTGAAGATCTGATAAGCTCACTCAGGTCTCATGAAATAGAACTAGAAGCAGATGAACCAAAGAAGAAGAAGAATCTGGCCCTGAAGTCGAAACAAAAGAAAGCTGCAAGGGCAGCATTGAAATCAGAGGACAGTGAGAGTGACTGTGATGATATAGCCTACGTAACCAAAAAGATGGTTAAGATCTGGGAAAATAGGAAAAGAAGAAGCTTCAAGAAGAAACATAACAACAAAGGAAAGGAAGAACCTGACAAGAAGAGTATCGTTTGTTATGGATGCAATGAACCTGGACATATCAAGTCAGAATGTCCAAATCTGGAAAAAGGCAAACAGCACAAGAAAAATTCCAGATTTAGAAAGAAGGGTCTGATGGCAGCCTGGGATGCATCAGAATCAGAGGAAGAATCGTCTGATGAAGAAGAGGCAGAAACAACAAAGATGGCACACATCAAGTCTGCCTCTGGACTTCTTAAAGGCAAGAATTCAGGAAAGAAAGCAGGCAAAAGGAAGAATGATCGAAGCAGTCATTCAAGGAAGTATGGAAGCACATTAGAGGGAGCAATTTTGGCTCTGATGGCTCATAAAAATTCAAGTTCTTAATACAGCTCAGGCTCTGGAACAGATTTAGAAGATGATGAGGTATTTTCTGATCTCACTAGATCTGAATTAATTGAGACTTTAAAAGACTTTTTAAATGCAAACAATAAGATGTCTTTAAATATAACCAAAGAAGTCCAAGTTTTAAATCTAACAAAGATTTTAAAACTGAAGTTGCAAGACTCAAATCTGAAAACCAAAATCTCAAAAGTAATGTATGTTCCACTTCCAAAACTGTTTGTGAATCTGATATGCATGAACAATTTTTTCAAAACTTTATTTCTAATGGAATGGAAAGAAGTAAATATGCATCTATGATTTATGGAAACAGTAACACTGGAACGAGAGGTCTTGGTTTTACAGAAACAATTACTGAAAGTAAAGCTGTTCATTCTGATGTCTTATGCATTGTTTGTGCTAAGAAAGGTCACTCTGAACTATCTTGTCCAATGGTAAAATCTGAACAAGATCAAAGAGCTGTTAAGACTAACAAACCTAGACCCAATCAGTTCTGGGTACCAAAAGATCAAATTGTCTATGTTGAAGATATTCTGAGCAACCAGAAGGAGACACCAACAATGGTGCCTGGACAATGGATGTTGGCAATGCACAAGCAGAAGAAGGTTTATGTTCCAACATCTACCAAACAGAAGCCAAGTGACTCTGGTAGAAGAAGAACTGGTCAACACAATACCTATCAGAACCAGAATCAGAATCATAGAAGGAACTGGAAATATCAAAGATATCACACGAATCAGAATAAGAACTGGAACCAGTATCAGAGGAACAGGAACTGGAACCAGAACCAGAACCAGAACTGGAACTAGTATAAGAGGTACAGGAACTGAAACCAGTATCATAGGCACAGGAACTGGAACCAGAACCAACACTGGAACCAGAATCTGAATCAGTACCAGAACCAGCATAATTACCAGAGTCAGTATAATCACCAGAATCACCATAAGTTCCAGAATCACCAGAGGAACATGGTGTATCAGCCAAAGCAGAAAGAGAGGAATCAGAATCAGGAGAGTTCTTCAAACACTCTAGTGAGATTCATCAAGACTACAAACCTGGAAGGGAATTCAAATCTCTTAATCTAATCCATGTAATCACAGAACATACAGATTCGAAATCTGAAAATCAGAAGCAGGAGGATTTTCAGAGTAAAACTGAAACTGCTGACATAGAGGTTACATCTTACTGTAAATATTATTATTATTTGATATTTATGTTTACTGTGATAACAAGAAGCTTGATCCTAACAAATCAAAGCTAGATAAGTATTCTGCAGGTTTTCAAACTGTTAGAGGAACTAGGTGATTCACACGAATTGAATACCTCAGCAGAAACAGCATTCCAATGGTTTCAAAAACAAGCAGAAACCACCAGAAGCAGAATTAATGGTTTGGCTGTATTGAGTTCAATTTTAAATTATTTGATTTGCATTATGTAATATGACAAACTGCTTGATCTTGACAAATCAAAGCAAGATAAAAATAGTGCAGGTTCACCAGAACCAAAGGGAAAATAAGCACAAGAAACAGAAGTACCTGGAAAGGTAAAGGATACAAGCAAGTCAGCAACACATGACAAATCTTCAAAAGATAAATCTTATCAAGTCAGAAACAACCAAGATAAGTCAGAAGAGAAATCTGGATATTTACAAGAATTTGAAGCTATTACAGATTCACCAGAACCAGAAGCTGATTTATCAGAATCAGAAGCTATTACAGATCTTCTAGAACCGGAAGTTGATGCGAGCCAAGCAATGTTGATGAAGCTTTGGTAGAGGAAGGTTGGATACTTGCAATGCAAGAAGAGCTGAATGAATTCCAAAGGAATGATGTTTGGGATCTGGTATCCAGACCAAACAAAAACATTATTGGAACCAAGTAGGTGTTCAGAAACAAATTCAATGAAAAGGGTGAAGTTGTGGCTCAAGGATACAGTCAATAGGAAGGTATAGACTACACTGAGACTTTTGCTCCAGTGGCCAGGTTAGAAGCAATCAGAATTCTCTTATCATTTGCTGCTAATCATGATATAATGTTGTATCAAATGGATGTTAAAAGTGCATTCTTAAATGGCTACATAAGTGAGGAAGTCTATGTCAAACAGCCCCATGGATTTGAAAATTCTGATTTTCCAGACCATGTTTTTAAACTTAAAAATCTTTATATGGTTTAAAACAAGCACCAAGGGCATGGTATGACAGACTTAGTAACTTTCTACTTAAGAATGAATTTAATAGAGGCCAGATTGATAATACTCTATTTAGGAAATCCATTAAAAATGATATTTTGATTATTCAAGTTTACGTTGATGATATCATATTTGGATCAACTAATGGCACTTTGTGCAAAGAGTTTTTTGACCTAATGCAGAAAGAGTTCCAAATGAGCATGATGGGAGAACTCAAGTTCTTCCTGGGAATTCAGATTCACCAAGGTAAATCAGGTATATTAATTCAGCAATCTGAATATACTAAAGAACTTCTTAAAAAGTTCAAAATGAGTGAATGTAAGCCTATGGCCACCCCCTTGCACCCAACCTGCTCACTTGAGAAAGATGAAACTAGCCAAAAGTTAGACTAGAAAACATACCGAGGTATGATTGGATCCTTTCTTTATTTAACTACTTCTAGACCTAACAGCTTGTTTAGTGTTTGTGTTTGTGCCTGTTTTCAAGCTGACCCTAGGGAATCCCATTTAACTGCTGTCAAACGAATTTTGAGATACCTTAAATGAACCACCAACCTTACTTTGTTATACAAGAAAACCCCCACCTACAAACTCAGAGGTTTTTGTGATTCTGACTATGCTGGAGACAAGCTGAAAAGGAAAAGTACCATTGCCATGTCAACAGCTGAAGCTGAGTATATATCAGCAGCAGGATGTAGTTCACAGTTACTCTGGATGAAACATCAACTTGAAGATTACAACATCTTTGAAACCAATATCCCTTTGTTCTGTGATAACACTTCAGCCATAAACCTAACCAAGAACCCTATCTTACACTCTAGAGCCAAACACATTGAAATAAAACACCATTTCATTAGGGACCGTGTTCAAAAAGGGACTTTAAGCATCCAATTTGTGGACACTGATCATCAATGGGCTGATATCTTCACCAAAGCATTACCAGAAGATTGGTTCGAGTTCATCAAGAAGCATCTCAACATTGTCTCCATATCTGACTAGCTCAAGTAGTCTTCTTAGGAGTTTTTTTAATTTTTCTTGTAATTTTATTTTATGCTTTTTAATTTTTACTTTCAGGATGTAGTTCACAGTTTTTACTTTCTGTAATTTGTAAAGAGAAAAACAAAAAATTACAAAAATAGTAGGACCTCTTTTTGGCTGATGACAAAAAGGGGGGAGAGAGAGAGAGAGAAAAGGAGAAATAAGTAGAAAAAGAGAGATAAAAAGAAAGAAGGAGCGAAAAAGAAAGAGATGAAAAGAGAAAGAGTTGAAAAGGAGAAGAATCAGGGAGAGAGAAAAAGAAATAGTGAAAAAGAGAAGAAGTTGAAAAGGAGAGGAAACAGGGAGAGAGAAAAATAAAGAAAGAAAAAGAAAGAGTAAAAAAAGAATGAGTTGAAAAGGAGAAGCTATGTGAAGGGAGAAAAGAAAGAGAGAATAAAGAAGGAGTTGAAAAAGAGAGGAGAAGAGAAGAAAAGAAAGAGTGAAAAGAGAAGGAGTTGAAAAGGAGAAGAAAAAGTCAGTATCAGACTTAGGGGAGAGATTGGTCTGAGAGGGAGTAATTCAAGTCTTCGAGTTATAAACTAGCAAAATAAGTTAAAGTTTTGTCATCATCAAAAAGGGGGAGATTGTTGGAACCAAGTTGGTTCTAAGTACTTAGGATTTTGATGTTTACAAAAGCACTCCATGTAATCTTATTTTGAACCTTGAATTATTAAATCAAATGCCACCAGAAGCTGAAGTAATCAGAAGCAGAAGATCAAAGGGTTCCAGAGATTGAATCCTGAAGGTACCAGAAGATACTCCAGGATGTCAAAACATCACCAGAAGATATCTTTGCTAGCCCAGATCAGAAGGAAGCAAAGTCAGAAGGAGACCTGGACCAGACCAGAAGGAAGCCTTCCAGAGGGAGACTTGATCCAGACCAGAAGGAATCATTTGTCAGACTTATTCCAGAAGTTATTCTGACCAGAAGATGGCCTGGCAGTGAAATAATAAACAGCCGAGACTTGATCCAGACTTAATCAGAGGATAAGTTAATGGGTCCAGAACAAGAGAATCAATCCAGATTTGACCAAGACCAAAAGATAGCATGATTCAGGGTATGAAACTAAGTCCAGACCAGAAGAAATGATCTTCAGAATTGATCCAGAACTGATTCAAAACAGAAGGTAAAATGTCCAGACTGAAATATTATTTGTCCAGATTTAATTTCAGTTTAATCCAGACCAAGTCCAAAATTGGTCGAGATAAGAGGGAAGATATTCAGATCAATGGTCCAGATTTGAGTATATAGCCCAATGTTGGCTGAGATTAGAAGATCAGACCATGGCCCAATGTTGGCCGAAATTAGAAGGTCATAATGTGTGGTCCAGCAGTGGCCGAGATCAGAAGATCAGAAGATTAGAAAGTGTGGTCCAGGGTTGGCCGAAATTAGAGGATCACAGTAGATCACTTAGTATGGTCCAGATGTGGACTAGCGCAGAAGATCAAATAGTCCAGATTTAATCATGAAGATTAATGGTGGAGATTTTAATTTATTTTGATCAAAGTATTAAAAGGATTTGTTACAAAAATAAAGTGAAGTCGTATGGGAGTTCATAAGCTGTTGGCGGGAAGAAACTAAAGACATGATTGACTAGTTAATTTTGAAAGCAAATCTGAAGCTTAAAAAGATATGTTTTTTATTTAAGTGAAGCTCGATTGGTCAAGATATTTTTGCAAGAGAATCCAGCAAGATACAGCTCGAAATTAAGCTTGGAAGAGACCCTAATTCACATCTATAAAAGGAGGCTCAAGGAAGAACACTTAGTATCGAAAATCACAAAAGAGTCATACACTTCCAAAAACAAACACTCAAGGTTTCGGTGAGGTTAATTGTGAGTTCTAGCTTTCCAGAAGCAAGCACTCGTATTATTTTCTTTCCCTTGTGTTAGATCTAAGTTGTTGAAGTAGAGTCTACAATCTGAGGGAGTCAGAAGGGGTAGCAGATTACTTGGCAATTAGATTCAAGGAGTTGTAATTCCTTCTACAATCTGGGGTTGTCAGATTGGTAGGAGAAGACTTGACTTAAGAAGTCAAAGTGTTGCATTCCTCAAAAGTCTAGGATTGTTAGACTATTTGAGAAGACTGACTTGGAGGGTCAGTGGTATTGTTGTAATTCAAGGTTTGAATTAGTGAAATCCTTCAAGGTGAAGGGACTGGACGTAGCCTCGTTAACGGTGAACCAGTATAAAATTCTATGTTTTTATTTTACTTTAAATCCGCTGCTAACTGAAAACTTGAGTGTTTGCTTTTGGAAGTGTATGACTCTTTTGTGATTTTCGATTCTAAGTCTTCTGCCTTGAGCCTCCTTTTATAGATGTGAATTAGGGTCTCTTCCAAGCTTAATTTCGAGCTGTATCTTGCTGGATTCTCTTGCAAAAATATCTTGACCAATTGGGCTTCACTTAAATAAAAAACATATCTTTTTAAGCTTCAGATTTTCTTTCAAAATTAACTAGCCAATCATGTCTTTAGTTTCTTCCCGCTAACAGCTCCTGAATTTCCATACGACTTCACTTTATTTTTGTAACAAATCCATTTAATACTTTGATCAAATTTAATTAAATCTCACTGTTAATCCTCATGATTAAATCTGGACCGTTTGATCTTCTATGCTAGTCCACATCTGGACCTTACAAACTGATCTGCTGTGATCCTTTGATTTCGGCCAACCCTGGATCACACTTTCTGATCTTCTGATCTCGGCCATCCTAGACTTGCAAACTGATATACTGTGATCCTCTTATCTCGGCCATCGTTGGACCACACATCCTGACCTTCTCATTTCGGCCAACACTGGGCCATGGTCTGATCTTATGATCTCGGCCATCACTGGGCTATATCCTTAAATCTGGACCATTGATCTGAACCTTTTCCCTCTGATCTGGACCAATTCTGAACTGGGTCTGGATTGAACTGAAATTAAAACGAGACAAATAATATTTCAGTCTAGACATTTTACCTTCTGTTTTGGATCAGTTCTTGATCAAATCTGGAGATCATTTCTTCTGGTCTGGACTTAGTTTCATACCCTGAACCGTGCTATCCTCTAGTCTGGGTCAAATCTGGATTGATTCTCTTGTTCTAGACCCATTAACTTGTCCTCTGATTAAGTCTGGATCAAGTCTAGGCTGTTTATCATTTCACTGCCAGGCCATCTTCTGGTCAGAATAACTTTGGGACTAAGTCTGAATTATGATTCCTTCTGGTCTGGATCAAGTCTCCCTCTGGCAGGCTTCCTTCTGGTTTGGTCCAGGTCTCCTTCTGACTTTGCTTCCTTGTGATCTGGGCCAGCAAAGATATCTTCTGGTGATGTTTTGACATCCTGGAGTATCTTGTGGTACTTTCAGGATTCAATCTCTAGAACCCTTTGGTCTTTTGCTTCTGATTACTTCAGCTTTTGGTGGCATTTAGTTTAATAATTCAAGGTACAAAATAAGATTACATTGAGTGCTTTTGTAAACATCAAAATCATAAGACTTAGAACCAACTTGGTTCCAACAACGACAACCTCGTATTCGAATACAGAATGCTAATTTTTCACTATTTTAGCTTATGTATCCGAATAAAAGGAAGCTGTATTCGAATACAGATTGCTTTTTTTCAAAAATTCCAGTTTTAAACATTGGTTTATGAATTTAAAGAGTTGGGGAAACATTGGGAAGGCTTGTGATGAATTAAAATGGAATTTTTGAGACGGTTTGAGGTGGTGGTGAAGAGGTTCTTGAATTCTTTGTTGATGTGGTTGTTGAGATGGTTTGAGGTGGTCATGGAGTGGCTGGATTTTCAGCTGGTATTTGCATACTGTTTTCAGTGAAGAGAAAACATTGCATGTCCATGCATTGCATAGTCAGGTAGTGACCGCGATGGGCCAAAGAGTTGATGCGGTGACCGTGATGAGCCGCGAAGTTAAGTAGTAACCATGGGTTATAGAATAGTTCCGCGTGTATTAGACGATTTATTCTATCTCGGGTCAGAGTAGTTTCGCGTGTATTTGACGGTCTATTCTACTCAGACTACGGAGTGGTTCCGCATGTATTAGACGGTCCATTCTATCAGTGCGAGGATTTAACTTCTGTGTAATTGGCCTGTGAGAGGGTAATACACTTTAGTAACCGTGAAGGGTTGTAGAATAGCTCTGCGTGTATTAGACGGTCTATTCCATCCGGGTTTAGAGTAGTTCCGCGTGTATTAGACGGTCTATTCTATCCAGGCTACAGAATGGTTCCGCGTGTATTAGATGGTCCATTCCATTTGTAAAATTGTGCTGGTCCGTGAGAGACAGCACGTGTGCAGGTCTGTGAGAGACTGCACCTTGGTAATTCCAAGAGTTTTGTACATTGGCATATACATATCGCATTGGGATGGTCGACCGGTGAGTCATGATTGGATATGATGTTGACGGGTGGAAATCGTTGTGTGCAAGTAACTTATGAACCCTAAGTGTTGAATGAGCTGTCGTGTTTTGTTGAATATATTTGTACTTGCAACATGACTTATATGTTAAAATGTTTGTGTTTTCCAAAAATGTCAATGTCATACATTTTAATAAGTGAGCATATTTATTCATTCTTGTTGTCATAAGCATTGGAACATGCCATGAATATACTTGTTATTGTTGACATAAATGCTATGTGGTAATTGTAAATTTCAGTCGGTGACCCTTTACTATTATTGTGGAAAGTTGGGCTTTGCCCTCAGATGATACCCGTACCACCGACGGTTACACTAACGACATAAACGTCGTTAGTTTTCCTTGATTTTCACGTACGGAGTATTTGTGGACAACGCAGAGGGACGGACAGCTGGGTGAAGATGAGACTTGTAGAGGACGCGGTGGAAACTGTGCTACTGTAGCTTTAGTGCATGATCAGACTAGACTTTTTGTATAAGGCCTAGTGTTGAGGGCTGTGTTTATTTATTTTGGGATCATTGTATAATTTTTCCGCACTCTGATAAGATTTTGGTGGGTTCAGGATACAGTTTTCGATGTATCTTTTTTTAATTACTTTTGTCGTTTGAATTTACGACGTATTATTTTATGAAATAATTTAATTTAATTTTCTTTTAATTCTTTTGGATTAATTTGAAAATTCTCTTATTGATTTTGGTTGAAAAAAAAAATACACTCGCGCTGTTTAAGAACTCGGGGTGTTACAGTTTGGTATCAGAGCATTTGGTTAAAGTTTTGATTAATGTTTTGATTAGAGCTCTGGTTAGATTGTTGGTTTTGAGTGGTTATTTGATCATGCATAGAAGCAACTTGTTAGAGTGTCAAGTCTTGTATAAGTTGTGGTGTGCTAAAGTGATGATACAGTTAAGTTATATTTTGGGATTATTCTAAGTGGTGTGAGATTTCTACTTGATGATGGGATCAGCTCATGAGGAGGTGAACTGGGAGTCGTTCAATATTTGGCTGCTAACAAAACTCGGAGTATCATTGAGAGAAGGAACTCAGGAATTTTTATCATTGGCTAACGTGGAGACCAAGATGGATGTGAGCATAGAAGATGTGGTGTTAGTCAAAGAGCATCCGGACGCATTTCCAACAGAAATTCCAGGATTACCCTCCGTAAGAGAGGTGGAATTCTTCATTGGTCTACACCCAGGAACTGGACCTATTTCAATTGCGCTGTATCGGATGTCGCCATTGGAATTAAGCGAGCTTAAGGGTCAAATTGAAGGTTTGTTGGAGAAAGGATTTATCAGACCAAGCGTGTCGCCATGGGGAGCTCTGGTGTTGTTGGTTAAGAAGAAGGATGGAAGTTCGCGTTTATGTGTGGATTATAGGCAACTTAACAAGGTAACTATTAAGAATCATTATCCTTTACCACACATCGATGATTTGATGGACCAATTGAGAGGAGCCGCAATGTTTTCAAAGATCGATTTGAAGTCAGGATAGCATCAGATTTGGGTAAGAGAAGGAGATATTCAAAAGACTGCTTTCAGGACTCGTTACGAACATTATGAATATCTTGTTATGCCATTTGGAGTTACGAATGCACCAGCGATTTCTATGGATTATATGAATAGAATCTTTAGCCCGTTTCTGGATAAATTCGTTGTGGTGTTCATCAATGATATATTGATTTATTCAAGAAGTGAAGAGGAACATGAAGAACATTTGCACCAATTTCTTGAAGTTTTACGCGAGAAGCAATTGTATGCCAATCTGTCGAAGTGCGAATTTTGGCTAGAAAAAGTGAACTTCTTAGGACATGTGATAACCAAAGAAGGAATCGTTGTGGATCCGACAAAGATTGAGACAATCCTTGCTTGGAAACAGCCTCAGACTATCACAGACATACAAAGTTTTGTCGGACTGGCAGGATACTGCAGGAGATTTATTGAAGGATTTGCTAAGATTGTAGCTCCTTTGACACAACTCACCAGAAAGAATCAGCCGTTTGCATGGACAGAGAAGTGTGAGGAAAGTTGACAACCTCACCAGTATTGGTCTTGCCACAACCAGAGGAACCCTATGAGGTTTACTATGATGCGTCTCACCAAGGTTTGGGATGTGTTTTGATGCAACACAAGAAAGTTGTAGCCTACGCCTCAAGGCAGTTGAAAACTCACAAACGAAACTATCCTACTCATGATTTAGAGCTTGCTGCTGTAGTGTTTGCATTAAAGGTCTGGAGGCACTACTTATATGGATGCACGTTCACGTTATTCAGTGACCATAAAAGTTTGAAGTATCTGTTCGATTAGAAAGAATTGAACATGCGTCAGAAGAAATGGATAGAGACTCTCAAGGATTTTGATTTTTCATTGCAGTACCACCCTGGGAAAGTCAATGTGGTGGCTGATGCATTGAGTAGGAAAAGTGTGTCAGTATCTTCAATGATAATGGTTAGACAACAAGAAATGTGGGAAGCATTTAGAGATCTACACTTGGACGTAGAGTTTGCACCGGGAATTTTAAAGTGTGGAATGATAAAAATTTTGAGTGGTCTACTTGAGGAGATTGCGAACTTGCAAGATGACGCATTTATCCAAGAGAAGAGGAACCTGATAGTGCAAGGAAAGACAACTGAGTTCAGGATCGGACCAGATAATATTTTGAGATGTAATGGAAGAATTTGTGTACCGACAGTTACAGATATGAGAAGAACGATTTTGGAAGAGGCTCATAAGAGCAAATTAAGTATTCATCCTGGAGCGACCAAGATGTACCAGGACTTAAGACAGAATTACTGGTGGTCAGGAATGAAGAGGGACGTAGCGGAGTATGTATCGGCTTGTTTAACTTGTCAAAAAGCGAAAGTGGAACATCAGCGACCTGCTGTAATGTTACAACCTTTGGACATACCGGAATGGAAGTTGGATAACATTTCCATGGATTTTATAACTGGATTGCCCAAGACACGGAAAAAGAATGATTCGATTTGGGTAATAATGGATCAATTGAAAAAATCTGCACATTTCTTGCTGGTAAAGACCACTTATAAGGTAGATAAGCTGACGGAGATCTACATTGCCGAGATTGTGAGATTACATGGAGTTCCATCGAGTATAGTATCGGACCGTGACCCAAAGTTCACATCTCACTTTTGGGGAGCGTTGCATGAAGCGTTGGGAACGAAACTGAAATTGAGTTTAGCTTACCATCCGCAAACAAACGGACAGACTGATAGAACAAATCAGTCCTTGGAAGATCTATTGAGAGCATGTGTGTTGGATGATAGAGGATACTGGGATGAGGTATTGCCATTGATTGATTTTACTTACAACAATAGTTTTCACGCAAGTATTGGAATGGCACCCTATGAGGCTTTGTATGGACGCAAGTGTCAGACGCCTTTATGCTGGTATAAGGACGGAGAAAGTATGATTGTTGGACCTGAGATAGTGCAACAGAATATAGAGAAGGTCAATAGGATACAAGAGAAAATGAAGATTTCACAAGATTGTTAGAAGAGTTATGCGGACAAGCGTCGCAGACCTTTAGAATTCAAACAGGGTGATCATGTATTTCAAAGTATCACGCCTACAACTGGAGTCGGTAGAGCTATTAAATCAAGAAAGTTAACTCCAAAATTTATTAGACCATACCAGATTACTGCACGAATTGGACCAGTGGCTTATCGGATTGCTTTACCTCCAATATTGTCCAATATTCACGACGTATTTCACGTGTCGCAGTTAAGGAAATACATTTTGGATCTGTCACATGTGATCGAACCATACACAATTCAACTGAAGGATAACCTATCATTTGAAGTATTACCTGTAAGAATTGAGGACAGGAAGATTAAACAGTTGACGAACAAGGAAGTCCCACTAGTTAAAGTGATTTGGAATCCGACTACTGGAGACGCGACTTGGGAACTATAGTGTAAGATGAGGTAACAACATCCTCAGTTGTTTATCGACATGTAGTTTCGAGGACGAAACTAATTTAAGGGGGGTAGTAATGTAAGACCCTTAAATTTAAAATTAAATTATGGATTTAATATTAAGTGTATTTTGGAAATATTTGTAAAATATTTAATATATGTATATTTATATATATATATATATATATATATATATAAATATTTATTTTGGAGGTTGGATTAAAAATTATTGGATGAAGGATAAATTAATTTAATTACGAGTAATTAAATATTGGGCAGTTAATTAAGATGTTATCTCTTAATTACGACGAGAGTAGTTAAGTACTTGATGGTCAAGCAATATTATAATATTAATGTATTGGGTGAGGTGGCACATATATGCCTATATATATGAGTGAGAAGCAAGAAAATAAGGCAGAAACATTTCCTTCCTTCCTCATTGCATGTGCCAGTTTTCTTCTTTCTCTCCCCATTCTGTTTTCTGTTGGTGGTAACCAATGAGCATCCTCAAAAGTCAAATTACTTGGAAATCCAACCGCCGAACCAGAAAGTGTCCAGAACAAAAGTTGTTTATCTCATTGTTACGGAGCTAGAGAACTAACTTTGGTAGCGGCGACGCGAACAGGAGTTTCGCCGACTTTTGTCGCGGTAACGTGAACGAGCAAAGAAAACGTAACAAAGGTAAGCGGCACCTTCCAACTTTCTAGATTGCATTTAGGGCTGTAAATGCATGCTGTTGATGCATTGATGATGTTTTGATGTTGTTTTTGAAGTGAAATTGCTTTGCATGTCATTTTGGGGATGATCAAAATGCATGTGTTGGTGAAACTGTTGTGTTGTTAACATTCTGGTGTTGGTGGTTAAAAGAAGCTGTGATTTTGTTTTGGTGTTGATGGTGGTTTTCAAAAGAAAAGAATTTTTAAAATGGGTGGAGGTTTTCTGGAAATCTGTTGCTGTGTTGATGAGTAGAATCATTTATATGTGTTGAGAAATGTTCTGAGTTTTGTGGTTCAAAAGAATGGTGATTATGTTTTTCTGTTGTATTGTTAACATTCTGGTGTTGATAGTGGTTTTCAAAAGAAAAAAGATTTTAAAATGGGTGGAGGTGTTATGGAAATCTGTTGTTGTTGTGTTGATGAGAAATGTTCTGAGTTTTGTGGTTCAAAAGAAGTTGTGATTATTTTTTTGTGTTTGTGTTGGCTTTTCAAAGAAAAGAGTTTGAAAATGTATTGAAGTTTTCTGCAAAATCTCACTGTTTTCGAAGGTGTATTCGAATACGGCACTGGTGTATTCGAATACATTCCTACAAAATCCCTGTTTTTACTCAAATTTTGAACTTGTATTCGAATACGGCCCTTTGTATTCGAATACAAATAACTGATTTTTGCTTCTGACTTAGGATCTGTATTCGGCTACGACACTGTCGTATTCGAATACATGATTACAATTTTTGCCACTGTATTCGCATCTGTATTCGACTACGACCCTGTTGTATTCGAATACAGATTTGCTGTTTTTGCCACTGACTTCGCATCTGTATTCGGCTACGACAACCTCGTATTCGAATACAGAATGTTGATTTTTCACTGTTTTAGCTTCTATATTCGAATACATATTGGTTTTTTTCAAAAATTCCAGTTTTAAACGTTGGTTTATGAATTTAAAGAGTTGGGGAAACATTGGGAAGGCTTGTGATGAATTAAAATGGAATTTTTGAGATGGTTTGAGGTGGTGGTGATGAGGTTCTTGAATTCTTTGTTGATGTGGTTGTTGAGATGGTTTGAGGTGGTGATGGAGTGGCTGGATTTTCAGCTGGTATTTGCATATTGTTTTCAGTGAAGAGAAAACATCGTATGTCCATGCACTGCATAGTCAGGTGGTGACTGCGATGGGCCACAAAGTTGATGCAGTGACCGTGATGTTAAGTAGTAACCATGGGTTATAGAATAGTTTCGCGTGTATTAGACGGTCTATTCTATCCGGGGTCAGAGTAGTTCCGCGTGTATTAGACGGTCTATTCTACTCAGACTACGGAGTGGTTCTGCGTGTATTAGACGGTCCATTCTATCCGTGCGAGGATTTAACTTCTGTGTATTTGCCCTGTGAGAGGCTAATACACTGTAGTAACCGTGAAGGCTTGTAGAATAGCTCCGCGTGTATTAGACGGTCTATTCTATCCGAGTTTAGAGTAGTTCCGCGTGTATTAGACGGTCTATTCCATTTGTAAAATCGTGTGGTCCGTGAGAGACTGCACATGTGATGGTCCGTGAGAGACTGCACCTTGGTAATTCCAAAAGTTGTGTACATTGGCATATACATATCGCATTGGGATGGTCGACCGGTGAGTCATGATTGGATATGATGTTGACGGGTGGAAATCGTTGTGTGCAAGTAACTTATGAACTCTAAGTGCTGAATGAGTTGTTGTGTTTTGTTGAATATATTTGTACTTGCAACATGACTTATATGTTAAACTATTTGTGTTTTCCAAAAATGTCAATGTCATACATTTTAATAAGTGAGCATATTTATTCATTCTTGTTGTCATAAACATTGGAACATGCCATGAATATACTTGTTATTGTTGACATAAATGTTAGGTGGTAATTGTTAATTTCGGTCGGTGACCCTTTACGATTATTGTGGAAAATTGGGCTTTGCCCTCAGATGATACCCGAACCCGTACCACCAACGGTTACACTAACGACAGAAACGTCGTTAGTTTTCCTTGATTTTCACTTACGAAGTATTTGTGGACAACGCAGGGACAGACAGCTGGGTGAAGACGAGACTTGTAGAGGACGCAGTGGAAACCGTGCTACTGTAGCTTTAGTGCATGATAAAACTAGACTTTTTGTATAGGGCCTAGTGTTGAGGGCTGTGTTTATTTATTTTTGGATCATTGTATAATTTTTCCGCACTCTGATAAGATTTTGGTGGGTCTAGGATACAGTTTTCGATGTATCTTTATTTAATTACTTTTGTCGTTTGAATTTACGACGTATTATTTTATGAAATAATTTAATTTTCTTTTCTTTTAATTCTTTTGAATTAATTTGAAAATTCTCTTATTGATTTTGGTTGAAAAAAAAATACATTCGCGCTGTTTAAAAACTCAGGGTGTTACAGTTTCCCTACCATCGTTCTTCTGGTCCGTGTTGTCGTTCACCTTGTTGTTCTAGCTGTCATTCTTCTTAACAACGTCCACCTTGTCGTTCTCTGTCTCAGAGCCGACCCATACCCCATGTAGGTTGGGCCACCACACTGGGCTCTAAAAATATTAGTTATATATTGTCAATGTTTATAAATTATTAAATGTCTTGCAATGGTTGTGTGGCAAAATGAAATATTTTCATGGACGATTCCCAAAAGTTGTATTTTTCCATATAATTTTAGTTTTGTTTAGTTTTTAGTGCTTCCTTTTATTATGGGTCTTATTTTTAAGATTAGAAAAGTTCCCCAAATTGTTTAAGATGACTTTGCTCGTTGTCATTATCTCTATTTTGAAGAAGTGGAAATTGGTTATGGTGAGAGAAAATGAGGATAAAAATGAGATTATGGTGAGTTTTTTACGCAAAAACGGGGATAAAGACATACTCTGTTAAAAATAAGATGTAGATAACATGATAAAAGGTAACACGCATTTATTTGACATTCGATCACTGCAACAGTGGATCTTTGCCTTCAACTCAACTGATTGAGCCAAATATTAGCTGACTAAATTCAAAATGTGTATGAAGATCTATTTTCTTATAAATAACGTTATGGAAGACATAGTTAGCTAATATGAAAGTTGATACCTTAGTCGACCAAATTGTTTGTGTTGTAATTTAGCCGAAGGTCTAGTTACATACTTCATTGTTGTTATTCATGATCTTGTATGTTGTATATTAAGTGAGCTAATGAGTAAAGAACGTGACAAATAAGGAAAATATTTGTTTCTTAGTTAGTCTAAGATTATAAATATCTGTATATTGTTACCTTTTCCACGAACATCCAAAAATATTTTCGTAAAAAATTAAAAAATTACCCTATTTTTAACCCAACATCTCTATTTATTTTTTTTACATTTGTGATTCTAGAATGTAAAAATTTTTTTCAATTATTTTTACATACTAAAAATATCAAAAAAAAAATTTCTAGTATGTAAAATTTTTTCTCTGTATTTTTTACTTACAAACTCAAAATTTTGTATCTAAAATTTTTTCTCTGTTTTTTTTATATTATGTGAAACATATTCTCCATTTTTTTAGATATAAGAAATTTCTGGTATTGAAATATTTTCTCAATTTTGTTTATATATTAGAAATTTTATTTTTGAAATTTGCTATATGTTAATTTATATACTCGAATTTTAGAAGAAAAAAAATTCATATTGAAAATTTCATATTTGTGGAGATAAAAACTGAGTCTAACAATTTCCAATAAAATAAGATAAAAATGATAAATGTAAAATTGAAATTTTCAAAAATTGTGGAGTAGGGTCAAAGTGTGTGGAGATCAAATCCAATTTTCTAGTAAACAGGATTAAATAACCCAACATATATTTTGCTCAAAGAATACGGTAGTTTTTTCCTTATATGTTCACATATCAATTTAAATTTAAATTTGGAGGCTTTTGAGAAAATATGAAAAAGAAAAAATTCACAAAGTATATCCCGTGAATGTGAATATTTTATCAAAAAGGTGATCATTGTCAGCTGATTAAATGATGAATTTAACAAGCAAATGACTAATCATCAAGTACTCGGACTGTCAACTATACAACGACAATAAAATCAAATAAGAAATAATGTGTACCTATCATTTTTTCCTAGATCAGGAAAAAAATTCTCAATTATACGAAGACTCTATTATGCTTTTTTTTTTGGAATAACCAATGATACTATTGTTTATAACATGTTAGGAGTGGAGATTGAACTATTGATCTCCTTTATAACTCCACTCCTTGACTCTCTCATCTCAATTATCAAACAAACTTTGTATCCTTGATTAAATCGTACTTATAAATGTACACTCCCACCATGTAGAAGCCATTAACCGATGTTAATAGGAAAATAATTGAGAGAATAGGCAAATTGGTCCTTCAAATTGTAAACGTCGATCAAATTAATCATTGAATTTTGCAAACTGACAAATAGATCTATGAAATTGTAAAATAGTAATGAAAACAATCTATATTCAACTTTTATAATGTAACATGTTATTTGAATATTTGACCCATTAATCTCGTATCAATGTTATCACAATGCAGACTAATTTTTCTATGAAATTTATATCTTGAATGAACTAATTTATCCATAATTAGTCAATGAACAATTACTCACAAATTTTTCTCTAAGATGCCTAGTTTTCTCAACAAATTTGTCTTTGAGAATGTGATTGATGTGAAATCAACGTAGATAAATCATATATTCAATTACAGTGTGATATCAAAATATTTAAAGATAAAAGTTTACACGTATTTTGATTGATATTTTATAATGTGAATGATCTATTCGCCAATTTATAAAATTTAGAGATTAATTTGACTTACGCTTATAATTTCATAGATTAATTTGCATATTGTCATACCCCTAAACCCTAAAAATTAAAAAAAAAAAAGTCATAATAATGTGTTTAATTTTATATATTTTCCATCACATTTTATTGTACTAAAAAATTTCCAAAAAAATCAAAATCATAAATCTAGTCCAATAATTCAACTCACATTCTCATTTATGCTTTAACAAAAGTGTCTAATTTACATCATAAAAATATAATAAATTAAAATAAAAAAGTAACAATAACTAACAAGCAAATAAAAAAATAATGTTTTTTTTTAGAAAAAGAAGGGTTGTACACTCTTCCCTCCTCCAAATATTCAGCTTCCATATTTTCCTCCTTTTGCATCTTCACCAAATTTGTACTCCATCAAAAAGTTGAAGTCCAATCCTTCACTTACAACTCCATAATTTCTGCAAAACAATTAAAAAATTAGAACTCAATTTTATATTTTATCTGACGGATATAAGTATTCACCATTTTAGTCTATAAATTGAGAGGAAAAAAAATTAAATAGGGGAGACGATTTTTTTCTGAAAAACAAAACATAGAAGAGATGATTTTTTTCACAAAAACAAAACATAGAATGGAGGATTTTTTTTTTTTTTTTCATAAAAGAAATACAAAAAGAAAATGTAGAAAAGAGGTTTTGCATAAAACAAAAAAAAGGAGAAAACAGCGAACTTACCATCTTCCTCTCTACACCCATCCATACACCACAACAACCATTTCAACCCCAAATGACTTTCTACTACCCCATCAAAACAAAAACATGAAAACAAAAACAGAGTACTTTTGAGAGGGGGATTTTTCTGAAAAAAGAAATAGAAACGAAAGAAATCTCAACCTCCGTCAAACACAGCCATTGCCGACCACGAACCACCATTGCCATCGCGACTCCCGCTCGCGTGAATTTCTGGCAAACCACCAGACTGTCCAAGGCTACACCTTGTTTGTATTTTTTCTTTCTCACCTTCTCTTTCTTTGCTCCACTTTCTTTGAAAACCATATTTGCTCTCTCTAGCACAGTTGCATCACTCTTCCTCCATGTAATTCATATTGATTGCATTTTACGGGATTTTTTTTTCTATTTTGGGTTTGTTATGTTTTGTTGAATTGGATTCTCAACCCAGGCCCATCCACTCACTTTTAATTTTTTTTTGTTTTGTTATTATTTTTTGTCCAACAAAAAAAAAGAATGTTGTATTTATATGTTCAATCATATTTTGTTCTTTCTTTGAAAAACTAAAAGCTAATTTCTCTAAAGAAAACAAAACAAAAATATTTACTAGAGATTGATTGATATATGATATCTTGTTAAACTTAGATTTTTAAGATACCTAAGTTGAGACAACTTGGTGATCTTAATGTTAAAATAATTTTTTTACAAATAAAATAGAATTAACTGAGATTCGACATCTTGTTAATTTTAGGTTAAGACGCCTAAGTTTTGACAACTTTGCGATCTTAAATTTTCTTCACTAAATCCAAATAAATAACCAAACATACTTGTCAAAATCAATTTCTCATACTCCATGTCTTTTTTCTTCATTGCACCATGAGATATGTAGGAGGAAGATCATGTTGGAATCAAGTTGGTTTTACATTTAAAGTTTCGATGTTAACAAAAGTATTTTATGATAACAATATATTTGACTTCAAATAGTGTGAAAGAAGATTCATATTTTTGAAGAAAATCTAAAACAAGATTTGATTCAAATTTATAATTGAAGAAAATCTAAAATAAGATTTGATTCAAAATTATAATTGATGAAAGTCTAATATAAGGTTTAATTCAAATTTATAATTGAAGACAATCTTTTACCAAGTTGAAAAGAAAATATGATCAAGATTTGAAGAACATTTAATTAAGATTTGAAGAACATTTGATCAAGGTTTGAAGAACATTTGATCAAGATTTGAAGAAGATTTGATCAAGATTTGAGGAAGATTTAATTAAGATTTGAAGAAGATTTGAGTAAGATTTGAAGAAGATTTGATCAAGATTTGTAGAAGATTTAATTAAGATTTGAAGAAGATTTAATTAAGATTCGAAGAACATTTGATCAAGATTTGAAGAAAATTTAATTAAGATTTGAAGAAGATTTGATCAAAATTTGAAGAATATTTGTTGAAGATTTGATCCAGATTTATCTACAACAAAATATGAACATAATCAATCTGAAGATTTTACAAACTCAATCTGAACAAAATACAAACAGAATCAATCTGAAGAATTTACAAACTCAATCTAAAGAAGATACAATTCAAAATTAAACAAGGACTACATTGAAGCCCAAATTTTAACTATAAATAGATACTCAGGGCTGAAGAAGAAGAGCATCAAAAATCAGAAGAGAGTAGAAGAACTCAAGCTCAAATTCCAAATTCATCTTAGAGTTCAAAGAGAGAAACACTTGTTCGAAGAAGAAATATTTTTTGAGTGTTTTTTCTTAGAGTGTGAGAGTTATTATTATTATCAGCTTTGTTAGAAGCAACTACTCAAATTCCAATCTTTTGTATCCAACCCGATAATGGTTTAGTTCCTTCTTCAATTTGGGGTTGTCATGTTCTTAGGAAAAGATTTGGCTTGTAGCGTCAATGTGTTGTTGTACCTTAAAAGTCTGGGGTTGTGAGACTATTTGGGAAAATTGGCTTGGAGGGTCAGGTGTTTTATAATTCAAGGTATTTGAATTAGTGGATGAAAGCCTTTTGAATGAGGGGACTGGATGTAGCCAACTTAGTGGTGATCCAGGATAAATCTATGTGTCCAAATATTTATGCTTTCATTATTCGTTGCCTTTGAATCTGATTGCTTCTTATCCAAGTAATTCATACCAGCCTTCATCAAATCGATAAAAAAATTTCAACTTTGGCAAACACAATTCAACCCCCTTCTCGTGTTTGCATCTTCAATTGGCATTAGAGCTCGGTCTCAAGGCTGAGCACTTTACAGTGTTTAAGGAAAGATCCAAGGGTTCAACATGTCTAGATTCAGTGAATCAGCAGATAAAGAAATTGAGGTATTTTGTAAATTTCTCGATCTGATTCAATTACTACTATAAAAGATATTTTAAATAACAATCACAAATTGTTTTTAAACCTGAAAATACTTAGGAAGGAAAATACAAATCTAACTGAAAAAGTTAATATTTTAAAGAATCAAAGTGTTGAATTTAAAACAGAAAATGCAACTCTGAAAACTAATATTACTGAACGTAAGATAGATAATGCAACTCTGAAAATTGATGTTACTGAACTTAAAACGGAGAATTCAAATTTGAAAACTGATATTACTGAACTTAAGACAATTAATGCAACTTTGAAAACCGATATTACTGAACTGAAAACTGAGAATACAAATTTGAAAACTGATATTGCTGAACTTAAGGCTGCAAATCTAACTCTGAAAAGTAATTATAGTTCAACATCAATTGAAAATACCACATGTAACTCTGATAAGAATGAAGAAGTATTTCAATATTTTTTTTATAATGGTATGGAAATAAGTAAGTATGCATCTATGATTTATGGTGTTAGTAGGAATGGTAAAAAAGGAATAAGATTTCAAGAAAAAGTAATTGAACCTAAGTTTTTTCCCTCTGATGATTTATGTACTATTTGTTATAAGAAAGATCACACTAAAATATTTTGTCCTATGCTAACCACATGGAAAGATAAGAAACCTTTAAGAACTAACAAACCAGAACCCAACCATATTTTAGTTCCAAAAGATAAAATTGTTTATGTTGCATATGTTCTAAGCAACCAAATTGAAACACCAATCATAGTGCCTGGTCAATGGATGCCTACAATATATAGAGGGAAAAGGTATATGTTCCAAGACTTAACAAACAGAAGCCAACTGACTTGGGTGGAAGAAGGACTAATCAACACAATACCTATTAGAACTAGAACCATATGATGAACCAGAAATATCAGAGAAATCACACATATCAACAAAATCAAAACTAGCAGAGAAATCACATAAATCAACAGAACTGGAACTACTAGAAGAATCAGAATTACCGTCAGTTCCAAAATTATCAAGGAACGCGATACATCAGCATAAACAGAAGTATCAGATTAACAATCAGAATCAGGAGACTTCTTTGAACACTCCAATCAAATTCATCAAGACTACAAATCTGGATGGGGATTAAAATCCCTTCATCCAGACCCTTTAATCAAAGAATATGAAAATTCATAATCTGAAAACCAGAAAAGAAGAAATAAGAGGGTTTTCAAAGTGAAACTAAAACTCTTGACATATAAGTTATATCTTTCTTTAAATTTAATTATTGATTAATATTTTGTTTACTGTAATAACAAGAAGCTTGATCTTTAAAATCAAAGCTAGATAAGTATTTTGCAGGTTCTCAAAAATTTAAAGGAACAAGGAGATCCACATAATTTGAACACTTCAGCAGATCCACATAATTTGATCCACATAATCTACAAGAAATCTTCTAAGTACAAACTTACTGGATATTGTGATTCTGATTATGTTGGAGATAAACTTGAGAGAAAGTGCACTAGTGGCAACTGCACCTTTCTAGGTGGCAACTTAATATCTTGGTCAAGTAAGTGACAAAACACCCACTACGCCAAAAATTTTCCTTTACAACACGCATTTGACAGCGCTTTATAACTAAAAGCGCTATTATATAATATTTTAAAATTAACGGAGGATACAACAGTGCTTTTCTAACAAGCGCTTTTGCAAAAGCGCTGTTGTAGGGTCATATAAGGTTTAGGGTTTACAACGCTTTGTTGAAAGCGTTGTTGTAGGGTCACATAGCGCTTTCACATAATGTTTACAGCGCTTTTATAGCGCTTTACATATAAGCGCTGTAAAATATAGGGTTCTCACATAATATTTACAGCGCTTTGTATACAAGCGCTGTAAACTATAGCGCTCCTACACTACGCTTACAACGCTTTTTAGAGCGCTTTGTATATAAGCACTGTAAACGTTGTAAATATTTTGAAATTTAATTTTTAAAAACCTTTTACAGCACTTATGCTACAACGCTTATGGATAAAAGCACTATAAAATTACAAGTTCAGTTCAAGTTATATGTTATTGATAAATAAATAAAAACATATTTAATACGTTATCTCCCTACAAACCCTACGAACCCTCCTCTCATCTACTGTGTGTTATCTTCTCGCTGAACTATCCTCTACTGTGCATCCATTTCTACTGAGTGATTATTGCCTCAGGTACTATATTTATTAATTTGTTGTTGTCTCTAAAATTGATAAATTGTTACCTGATAAATTGTTGTTGTCTCTAATGTGAGTTCTCTTCTTTTTTCTTCATTTTATTGAAATTTCTATTTAATAATTAATTTTCTATTTTATTTTTGTTTTTGTTTTATTATGATAGTTTATAGTGAATTCAATTTCAGTGATTTTGTATTTTTTTTCAGGTTGAATTGAGTCTGTTTATTCAAATCGGAATTTTACGGTGATAAAGCGATGGAGAAAGTGACGCCGAATGAGAGAAATTGGAAGGTTGGAAAAGGGAGAAAAAAAATTGAAGAGCTCAGGGAACAAGTATTTGAAACTTGGAACTCTTGCTCAGCTTCGGTGTGACAAGTCTTTAGCCCCGGGATCGAGTGAGGTTAATGACGGTAAAGTGTTTGATAAAAGTTATAGGAGAAGAGTGAGGTTAATGACGGTAAAGTGTTTGATAAAAGTCCTCTTATGCTTTCACCTGTTAATTTGGTTAAACAGAGTGATTTGCTGGGGACGCCGAAAACTCCGAGAATTGAATAGTATCAATCGGAATCAAGGCTTGAGTCTCTTCCCATTGATATGCTTGTTTCTCATTTAATTGCACTTAATGTAGTGGTGATTTAATGGCTCGTTACACTCAAACTTGTGCTTATTTGGTATTTATTTTATCATAACAAATGTCTTGTTTATAGGTTGAGATTGCGGTTTTTTACTAATTATCGTGTCGTGATCATTGATATTATGGAATATTGCAATCAAATAATGTGCCGTAATTGCAGTTTGTGACATATGTATAAAATTTGTTAATGTCATTGTCACAAATTGTAGTTGTGGACTGTTATTTAAATCTTTTGTTGAGGCCACTTGTAGTTGAAAATTCATGTATTCAGATTTAAATTCCTTTGTTGCTACTGTCATGAACTTGTAATTTGTTGCTGTGAATATATATGTAATTGATATTGGTGATATTTGTTGTTGTGAATATGAATCTGAATTTGATAAGAATTTGAATTTGATGTGAATTTGAATTTGATATGAATATGAATTTGATAAGAATCTGAATTTGATATGTAATTGATATTTGATGTTGATAAGAATCTGAATTTGGAAAAAAAAATTGAATTCTGATATTAAGGACAGCGTTTTTTTTAAAAATGGCATAAAAAACATGTTTTCATCCTTTTACAGCGCTTTTTTAAACCTTTTATAGCACTTTTTTAAAAAACCGTTGTAAAACTAGTTGATAATACAAGCGCGCTATATATATGTACCTATTACAGCGCTTTTTTGAAAGAAAAAAAAAAGTTGTAAAACTAGTTAATAATACAAGTGCGCTATATATATGTACCTTTTACAGCGCTTTTTTGAAAAAGTGTTGTAAAACTAGTTGATCATACAAGCGCGCTATATATATGCACCTATTACAGAGCTTTTTTGAAAAAAGCGCTGTAAAACTAGTTGATAATACATGCGCGCTATATATATGTATCTATTATAGCGCTTTTTGAAAAAAGCGTTGTAAAACTAGTTGATGATAAAAGCGCGCTATATATATGTACCTATTACAGCGCTTGTTTATTTTCAATAGCGTTGTTGTATCTTTTAATAGCACTAGATACTACAGCGTTTAAAAGCGTTGTAAAGGACTTAAAAAAAGTGCTTTAAAAGGCTATTTTTAGCGTAATGACTATTGCAATGTCAACAACAGAGGCTGAGTACATTTCAGCAGTTGACTGCAGTTCTCAACAAATTTAGATGAAACATCAACTAGAAGACTACAAAATCCTAGAAACCAACATTCCCATCTATTATGATAACAATTCTGCCATTTATCTAACCAAAAACCTTATACTACATTCTAGAGCTAAACACATAGAGATCAAACACCACTTCATTAGGGACATTGTTCAAAAAGGGGTATTAAACATTCAATTTGTAGATGCTGAACATTAATGGACTTACACATTCACCAAACCACTACCTAAAGATAGGTTTGACTTCATCAAGAAAAACCTAAACCTTACCTTCACATCTGACTAATATTGTAATCACTTCAAAGTAGTTTTAGTTTTAAATTAGTTTTTATATTTTCTTGTAATATGTTATATTTATGTTATTCACAAGTTGATGATCTTAATGCTAAAATAATTTTTTACAAATAAAATAAAATTAACTGAGATGCGACATTTTGTTAATTTTAGTTTAAGACGCCTAAATTTTTACAACTTTGCGATCTTAAATTTTCTCAACTAAATCCAAATAAATAACCAAACATACTCGTCAAAATCAATTTCTCATACTCGATGTCTTTTTTCTTCATCAAATCAACAATCTTTTGTTACCACATCAAATTTTTGCTACAAAATCGATTTCTTTAAAAGCAACCAACACACAAACATTTTCTAACAAGAACTACGAAGCTTTGATTTCTCTATCGCACCAGGAGATACGTAGCAGCAAGATCATGTTGGAACCAAGTTGGTTTTACATTTAAAGTTTTGATGTTAACAAAAGTATTTTATGAGAACAATATATTTGACTTCAAAGACTATGAAAGAATATTCATATTTTTGAAGAAAATCTAAAATAAAATTTGATTCAAATTTATAATTGAAGAAAATCTAAAATAGGATTTGATTCAATTATAATTGATGAAAGTCTAAAATAAGATTTGATTCAAATTTATAATTGAAGAAAATCTTTGACCAAGTTGAAAAGAAAATATGGTCAAGATTTGAAGATGATTTAATTAAGATTTGAAGAAAATTTGATCAAGATTTGAAGAAGATTTGATCAAGATTTGAGGAAGATTTAATTAAGATTTGAAGAAGATTTGATTAAGATTTGAAGAAGATTTGATTAAGATTTGAAGAAGATTTGATTAAGATTTGAAGAAGATTTGATCAAAATTTGAAGAAAATTTGATCAAGTTTGATCAAAATTTGAAGATGATTTGATCAAGATTTGATGAAGAGTTAATTAAGATTTGAAGAAGATTTAATCAAGATTTGAAGAACATTTTATCAAATTTTGAATAAGATTTAATTAAGATTTGAAGAAGATTTAATCAAAATTTGAAGAATATTTGTTGAAGATTTGGTCAAGATTTATCTACAACAAAATATGAACATAATCAATCTAAAGAATTTACAAACTCAATCTAAAGAAGATACAATTCATAATTAAACAAGGACTACATTGAATCCTATATTTTAACCATAAATAGATATTTAGCGCTGAAGAATAAGAGCATCGAAAATCAGAAGAGAGTCGAAGAACTCAAGCTCAAATTACAAATTCATCTTAGAGTTCAAAGAGAAAAAAGACTTTTTCGAAGAAGAAATATTTTCATATTTTCTTTTCGTAGAGTGTGAGAGTTATTATTATTATCAGCTTTGTTAGAAGTAACTACTCAAGTTCCAATCTTTTGTATCCAACCCAATAGTGGTTTAGTTCCTTCTTCAATCTGGGGTTGTCAGGTTGTTAGGAAAAGACTTGGCTTGTAGGGTCAAGGTGGTGTTGTTCCTCAAAGGTCTGGGGTTGTCAGGCTATTTGGGAAGACTGGCTTGGAGGGTCAGGTGCTTTGTAATTCAAGGTATTTGAATTAGTGGATGAAAGCCTTCTAAATGAGGGGACTGGATGTAGCCAAGTTAGTGGTGAACCAGGATAAATCTATGGGTCCAAATATTTATGCTTTCATTATTCACTATCTCTGAATCTGATTGCTTCTTATCCAAGTAACTCATACCAGCCTTCATCAAATCAGTAAAAAAAATTCAACTTTGGCAAACAAAATTGAACCCCCCTTTTCATGTTTACACCATCGATCACATTCTTATCAAGCACAATAATAAAAATTTCTTTTTTTTTCCTCTATTTTTAAACACACTTTTATTTCAAAATCACATTTATAGAAAACAATTGATATTTGCATTTTAATAATAAGAAGAAATAAATATATTTAAGTTGGCATTAATTTTGCATAATTAATTAAAGGTAACTGTTTTTAAACGGATGTGTAGGGTGCTAATACTTCCCTACACATAAACGACTCCCGAATTCAAATTTTGGGTGCTAAGACCATTTTTCTTTTTTTAAGGGTTTTCCAATGTTTTCCCTAGTTTAAAATAAATGTTGGTGGCGACTCCATTGAATTTGAAAAACACTCGAAGTTTTAGGCCGCGACAGCTGGCGACTCCACTGGGGAACCTTAGAGAATCAAGCCTAACATAATTAATTGTGCAAAAAATATTTTTACTTCTTTTATATTTATCCTTTCATTTTCTTTACTTTATGCCTTTATTGTTTATTAGTTTTTTTTTTAGTCATTAACTTTATATATATATATATATATCTGTGTGTGTTGAGTATTTTACATCGTTTATTGGATTGTGATTCATTTTACATACTACACTAACACTTTTGCACACACTTGAGTGAGACCCTAAACCCAAATTTGAGTAAAACTTAATATTAGTTTGAGAATTATTGTCATTTCTAATAGTTTACCTATTGTTTTTGGCAATATTCCAAGATGGAATCCATGGCTCTAGGAACCCTATTCAAAATCATAGAGCTACCTACTGAGAGGTTCACAAAATTAAAAAAGCGCACCAATCTTTTAAATATAAGTAAAACCTATGTAGGCCACAATGGGACCATTTTTCTTTTCTAAAATCAAGTCAACATTATCCTTCATTGAAAAAAAACTAGTATTTTTAAAAAAACAAAAATATTCTTCTTTGTAGGGTTCAAATTTTATCTCTATGGAGGGATGAAATAAAAATCTCATTTTTCTTCAAGTCTATTTTTTTTTCCACATTGTGTATATATCTTTCCTTATCAACTTTTCCACATTCCATAAAAATAAAAAAGGGAATAATAAATAGTGATGATCAAAAGAAAATTAGTTACATTTTCAGTAGCATTTATGCGTGTCTCTTTGCATTATTCGATATTTTGCATCACTAAAATAAATGTGATATCAAATCAATCCACATATTAACATTATTTAAAAAATCAAATTTAATGTTTGTCATGTATCATTTTTGCTTGTCCTTGAAAAAGAGTTTAAGCCAAATACATGTGTAATTCATGATTCATTTCAAAAAATAGTCTCACATAGAGATCTAGCATTCATATTTTACATATAAATTTTGTCAATATAATATTCTTGCATTCTCGTGCATATCCAAAAAATTCAAATAAAGGTTATCTTCATTATGCATTTGCATTTCATTATACTCCATCCATAACATTAACAAACATACACATTTTTGCATATTAAAAAAATAAAATAAAAAAGTCATATTCCTTTTACAAAAGATCAAATAAAAAATAAACTATATTCTTGTACTATGGTTGAATTTTTTATTCATTATTTGACATTTTTCAATAAAAAAATCCTTTTAAAAAAAAAGGGTAAAAAGAAAAGTTATTGTGGGCCAAAATTAAAATTTTGAATTATTTTATAGTTAAATACACATTTTGTTTTACAAAATATTCCATAAGAAAATTAATTTTCATTTTTGTGCATGCATAACATTCCAAATTACAAAAATCCATAATAAATAAATAAATCATCTTCTTTTAGAAAAAAAAAATGAATAACTTTTAATTTCACATTGAACGCATTGTTCATTTCATAAAATACATTCAAAATTAGTATCGCATGAAAGTCTAAGTAACATTAACATAAAGTATACACTGCATATGCCGTTGCATCATCATATAATTCTAAAAATCCTAATAGTACATGAAAACTCATTGTAAATAACCAAATTTTTTTAAGCATGCTCTACTTATCACAAAAAAAAAATTGAAAAAACAATGGTCCATCTTTCGATGGCCAAACACGCATTTTGTATTGCATTTGTATTAGCACAAATTACCTGCATAAACAAAATAACGTAATTTGTATTTGTTCATTTCCCTTTTTATGCATGTCGCATGTTAATACATTATTTTTATTTGCATTTGAATTTGAAATAATATTAATCATCTAAGAAAAAGTTAAATATTTAGACAGTTGGTCTCGTACTCATGAAATTGCATGATAGTTTTACGTGGATATTCATCATCGCATTTTCATTCATGCATGTCATATTTTTTTCTCTAATATAAAAAATTCGAAATGATGTTGTATTCATGAAAATTTTTTTCGTGAGTGGTATGTGTTCTTGAAATGATGTTTACTTGCACAAAAAAAAAAGAGTTGAATTGATCACTGCTATTTGAAAAATAAAATTTCTCAAATCATAAATGGACTCAAAATCAATTGAGAGACTCTTGAGAAACACTTCATAGTTTTTCTTGACAAAAACATCTAAATATAATGGTCAAATTTGTTAATCGGTGTGATTGACATAATTAAAAATAGGCTAAATAGCACTCGTGGTCCCTTAACTTAATTTCAATTAACGTTTTAGTCCTTTATCTTCTTTTTTTCCCGGTTTGGTCCTTTTTTTAATTTTAAGTGACAATTTGATCTTTTATGTTTTAAAATGTCAACAATATAATCCTTTTTTTTTTATAAAAATTCATCAAAATTTTCAACCAAAATCCATAAAATTAATTATATTCTTTCATATAATACAAATTTATCAGATTCGTAACTCAAATCTACAAATAAACTCACATTTTCATTATTTATTTCACTTGCGCTCTTCCCCCTCTAGGTCTATAGTAGATTCTAAATTTTTCTACAGTAAGGCGAGAATAAGCCCCATTTAAAGCTTGTTTTGTTCAGTGGGGGCTGGTTCGGTTCAGTGAGTTACGTTACTCTCCTGATTAGTTATTGAATTGTCGGCATCACTATATATTATTACCCGTACAGGCTCTACTATAGTAACGGGAGATGTGATATCGCCATACCTTACTGTCTGTCTCCCCCTCTCCCTACTAGATATGCTAAAAGAATATACGGATTTCCTGGAACGAAGTCCCAGATCTTTCATAGCCTGGAGAAAATAAAAAACAACTTAATATTAGTGGTTCTAGACCTACTTTAAGTTAGAGCTCGTGGTTGCTTCGAGCAACGGAAAAAGGCTTTTTTAAGGGATAAAAAAAAACCTTATCTGCCCCGATTCCCTCGAACTAGAAAGAGAGAATAATAGATAGATATCTAAGCGTAGAAAGATTAGCTAACGAATGCTCCTATCCTAAGGGAATGAGTGCTTTTAGAAACTAGGATTCCGCTTGGCCGCTCTGAACTCTTGGTTTAAGCTCTTAACAAGAATTGCCATAGTTGAATGTGAACAACTCGATTGGTTAAGTCATTTACCCGATTATAAGGAAGACTAGCAAGAAATCCTTCTCACTTAATTTCTCGATATGAAGAATAGCCGCTTAGTTTCGGTTTCGTAGTCAAGGGATGATACTTTACTTCTTCCCCCGCTTAGGCACCTTAAGCGCTAGTTCTGCTTATAAGATAATATAGCTTTGTCATTCAATTCTTCCTATTCTCCTGCTACAAATGCCAAAACAAACACTAATTCAGTCTAATGCGCCTACCCACCCACCTTAGATGCTTTGGCACAAGGTTACCAATTAGAAAACATTCAACCTTCCCGTAAACGCCTTTCTTACCTCTATTAGCAGTACGTGAGCGCTTACCTAGCTTGCACCAATTTACTTTTATCCTTATAAGAAGAGACTGTCTTATACCATAAGAAGCAGGATTTGTGTGATTGGTTAGGCAGAAAAAAAAGGAATTTTCAAGCCTACCCTATAACCGGACGGCTTAGCCCGTATTGCAAGTTCTTGGCAGGGTCTTAGGCTTGTCCTCCCCTTGCCTTAGCTCTGATAATTATTAATCCTTTTTAGGAAATAAAACAAAGCACTTGAAGCACACAGTTAAGAAAGAATGGACTTGCATTTTCCTTATCCGGTTAACATAGCTTACTGTTGTATTGCCTGCCTTTACTGACACAGGAGACTATATATACTTTAGTCCTCGGGGTTGAACAACAAGCAGTGGAGATGATCTAGGCATCTCAGAAAGTCCCATCACAGCCAATCCTTGTGGAGAAGACAGCTTTTAGCAAAAGTGACACGGCACGGTACGACCTCTCTTACTTTTTTTTATTGGTTGCGAAAAGGCAAGGCATCCTTTTCTGGTCAAGGTATCCACGGGCCCTGTTCCGCTTCATTTAAGCTAATTTGAATAAGAAGCTGTGTGGGAGAGAGAACGCCGTAGCCTTTAACTATAATTAAGGTCTGGTGTGGGGATAACAGGTGACAGAAGGATGACGGCATTGGGAACGTAGCGTAGAAAGGGTTCTCCGCAGTGAACCAAATGATCTAGCCAATCATTCCCCTAACAGTCTACCGATTATCCAAGTTTGGAATTCTGTAAGTTCCTAGGTCATCTCGCAATTACTCCATGGAGAGTAAGATCTGTTCGATGTGTAAGTGGTCTAGTCACTACCTGTAAGGCAAGCCCCACAGACACCTTACTACTTTCTAAGCTTTCTCTCTTGTCTCGCCAATCTAGTATTGCCGTATAAGAGAACTGTATTGCTAAATTCTTTTTTTTCAGATCCGTTGAGCAGAGGTGGAAGATGCCCAGTGGCATCACGCGATACTCAAGAAAGGAAAGCGCGGTCGATAGTGCCCTTCATAGAATGGTGTCTATGGGAAAGGCGAGAGGGGTACTTATAACTATCCGAATCTGCTACTAAAGAATAAAAACCTATTCACGATTGATCCCGGGTTAGAGTTAGCTAGACTCTTGGAAAATAGACTTTCCTTCTCTATCCGTACACGGGGTCTAGTTAGGAACCTTATTTATATTTATATAAGAACCCGTTTCGGGCTAAATAGAAAGATTAAAGTTAGCCCAAGCCCAGAGGCAATCAAGCCTTGGAAACTAATTCAAATAGAACTCAAAACTAGGCAATCCAACTTCTATTGACTTCCCTGGAACTAGCTGCCATTTCATCGGTTGTCGGAAGAGCTGTAGGTCTTGGTGCTTGAGTCAGTCCGTGGGAAGAAGAGATCTTAGTTAACCCCTTTCACTAAGGCTTAAGGCTAGCTCTTCTCGCTTAGCTAGTGTAATTATGTTATTATTTCTTTCCTCTTCTTTTGTTGATATTTAGTTTATGGCGGGCTGTTTACGGAGAGCTGGGAGTTTCGCCTTTTCGTCGCCAATCGCTGCGGTTCTTTCAAACCTGACAACAGCAAAAACAGGCTGGCCTTATTCTTTCTTCTTAAAGAAAACTAGCTGTGGCTTCTATAACAGCTTCTTCTTCTTCACTCGGAGTTCCTTCTTTAGCTTTAGTAAGACTAGTGACTTCAATGACTTCAAGCAGCTCTCACTTCTCACCCGAGGGTTGCCCCAGACTTTTTGTAAAGGGCCCCAGTCTTCAGTTTTTCAGCTGTTAATAAACTCCTGCTTGAGCTACTTTTTCTCCTGGAACGGATAGCTTTATGTGCAAGTCTATCTCCCAAAAGGCAGCCATGTAATTGAACAACCTTCTAAGCAAAGCACGTAGAGCTTTTTCCTTTTTCACTCTACGTACTTATCTGGATAAGAAGATTCTCCTTTGACTATTGATTTTGAACTTCGAGATCATCTCGTTCTACTTTATGTCTTACCTAGGGGCCTTGGTGGTCTCATTTAATAAGTGCGCCCACGTGACAAAGAGGTAAATCCTTTAGTTGGTGAGCGATCAGAGTATATTCGGGCTCTCACTTCACACTAAGACAACTAGGAACCCTCTTTAAAAACTTGCTTGACACACGAACCTCGCAGACGAGAGTCGGCTCGAGGTCCTTAATGGCCTTTACTCAGGCTGGGTCAGCTCAAGAAGTGGAAGGGCGGATGAAATGATGACTCTAACTAAAGTTTCGAATCTTGCTTTATCCGAAGTGCTCAGCGTCACAGTGTGATCAGCTATGGCGAACAAGCAATAACATGCTTTTGGGAGAAAGCCTGTCTCCGAACGTGATGATGCTCTATTTGATCAGTAGATCGCGCGTGAGCTTTT
>JBBPBO010000003.1:49899534-49932034 GCA_037974295.1 Cicer cuneatum | reverse complement strand
ATGGAAAATCAAATAACACGGATCCAGTCGAAGAAAACTTGCTTCAGAGCGAGTACTCCGCCTAGCCTATCTTACGGTCGGCCCCCTTGGAATGGAAGGCGCTAGCTTTCTAGCCAAATACCCGTGAGGAGCCTTGTCGAAGCAGGAAAAAGATCTTTTTATCTTTCGAAAGGAGGCTAAAACAGCCAAAGCAATATGTTCAGAAACCGTCTTTAGATCCTAACATTGTTATGAGAAATGTTCCAGATGGGCTAATCTCCGCCGAACCTGTGCAAGAAAGGGAAGAAGAAGTCACCACCATAAAGTATGGATCACAATAGTCACTGAACGAAAGAGGTGTTACCTTATTATACGCCATTTCCTAAATCTAGTTTCAAACTGGGGTTAAACAGGATCAAAATAGTGGCACTAATCAATGATATAAAGAGCACTCCATTCCAATCCCAATTCTTTCTTCCCCCAAAACCCTATACCCAGACAGAAGGAATGCATGGGCAGGAAGGAACTACGCGCGGGCAAAAAAAGAATCCAAAACTGGCACTCCTTCTCGGGCGAAATTGGACAGATTGAAGCTTCTTTTCTTTTTGCTGGAGGGCCACGCGAGAAAAGCGGGTTTGAAGCCAATTGAAGCTCGAGACCTAAGATAACGTATGCGCCCGGTGAATGCGACTTAGATTTTCCTGCGCCTGCCTATTATTTAAAATAAGGAAAGCACTTGAACCGGCCAAAGGAGGACTCATTCAAGACAACTTCATAGGTGTGAAAGAGCTATGAAGTTGTATCTCCCCCTCGAATATGTCGTTGTGAAGTCTTTCCGTGTACGATGTAGTTGCTGCCATGGGGTCGACCTGTAAACAAGGTAAACCCAGTGGGAACCAAAAACGGGAGGGTACCACATTGACATTGGGCAGAAGACGATCCAAAAAGTGAAGGCTCACCCAGACCCAGCTGAAGGCGATCGGCAGTGAGGGATGCTTACCTTCTTCTTAGAGAAAGGGGAAAGGGGCAACCTATCTTACTAATAATAAGAAAGAGGGTGAGATAGGCGACAGGTAGCTTGCTTCCATGCCGGCCCAGCCACGAGGAATCAAGAGATCTTTGCCGGTGCTGACTTGGATCTCGGGTGACGGAAGAAGGCGCCCAGAAGTGACGAGCAGTTGCGGTCGAAGCTTGGCTCTAGGCGATAGGCTAGCAGTAAGCTTGGCTACAGCAAAGCGCTTACCAAGCGCGAAGGATTCGTTCCTCTCTCCCAGCAAGAGGATGCGCGAACCTCCAAGTCAAGCGCGCTAGCGCGCTTTTCCAAGGCTTTCTCTGATAGGGGCTCGAACGCCGTTGCTTGTTTGGGTCGAGCGGCTTCAAACCTTCGCCACTTGAGCCGTATGCGGGGGAACTCGCACGTGCGGTTCTTAGGGGGGAGAGCTAGTAGGAACCATCTTATCCCAATAGCGTTTATTTGGAGCTCAATATGAAATTCTATTTTATTGCAAGACCCGTTCGGATAAGGGAAAACTCCAGAGATTGCTTCGAAGTAAGATCTTTGCGTTGACCCTTTCCTGAACCAGAACCGGGGGGGGGGGAGAGGAAAGGGGATAAAAATTTCCCATCAATAAAGTTAGGGCTTTCCGGACCTTCCCCACCCCTCTTTTCATTCTCCCTTCCCCTCTCACTCCCCCTTTTTCAAGAATGAAGCCCCGCTCCCTAAGAAGGGGCCCCTCTCTGATAAGGAAGGAAACGAAAGAATCTCCATTTTATGACAAATCCGGTCCGATGGCTGTTCTCCACTAACCACAAGGATATAGGGACTCTATATTTCATCTTCGGTGCCATTGCTGGAGTGATGGGCACATGCTTCTCAGTAATGATTCGTATGGAATTAGCACGACCCGGCGATCAAATTCTTGGTGGGAATCATCAACTTTATAATGTTTTAATAACGGCTCACACTTTTTTAATGATCTTTTTTATGGTTATGCCGACGATGATAGGTGGATCTGGTAATTGGTCTGTTCCGATTCCTATAGGTGCACCTGACATGGCATTTCAACAATTAAATAATATTTCATTCTGGTTGTTGCCGCCAAGTCTCTTGCTCCTATTAAGCTCAACCTTAGTAGAGGTGGGTAGCGGCACTAGGTGGATGGTCTATCCGCCCTTAAGTGGTATTACCAGCCATTCTGGAGGAGCAGTTGATTCAGCAATTTCTAGTCTTCATCTATCTGGTGTTTCATCCATTTTAGGTTCTATCAATTTTATAACAACTATCTCCAACATGCGTGGACCTGGAATGACTATGCATAGATCACCCCTATTTGTGTGGTCCGTTCCAGTAACAGCATTCCCACTTTTATTATCACTTCCGATACTGGCAGGGGCAATTACAATGTTATTAACCGATCGAAACTTTAATACAGCCTTTTCTGATCCCGCAGGAGGGGGAGACCCCATATTATACCAGCATCTCTTTCGGTTCTTCGGTCATCCAGATGTGTATATTCCAATTCTACCTGGATCCGGTATCATAAGTCATATCGTTTCGACTTTTTCGGGAAAACCGGTCTTCGGGCATCTAGGCATGGTTTATGCCATGATCAGTATTGGTGTTCTTGGATTTCTTGTTTGGGCTCATCATATGTTTACTGTGGGCTTAGACGTTGATACCCGTGCCTACTTCACCGCAGCTACCATGATCATAGCTGTCCCCACTGGAATTAAAATATTTAGTTGGATCGCTACCATATGGGGGGTTCGATACAATACAAAACATCCATGTTATTTGCTGTAGGGTTCATCTTTTTGTTCACCATAGGAGGACTCACTGGAATAGTCCCGGCAAATTCAGGGCTAGACATTGCTCTACATGATACTTAGTATGTGGTTGCACATTTCCATTATGTACTTTCTATGGGAGCCGTTTTTGCTTTATTTGCAGGATTTCACTATTGGGTGGGTAAAATCTTTGGTCGGACATACCCTGAAACTTTAGGTCAAATCCATTTTTGGATCATTTTTTTTGGGGTTAATCTGACCCTCTTTCCCATGCATTTCTTAGGGCTTTCGGGTATGCCACGTCGCATTCCAGATTATCCAGATGCTTACGCTGGATGGAATGCCCTTAGCAGTTTTGGCTATTATATATCCGTAGTTGGGATTCGTCGTTTCTTCGTGGTCGTAACAATAACTTCAAGCAGTGGAAATAACATAACAAGCGCGAACATTCCTTGGGCTGTTGAACAAAATTCAACCACACTAGAATGGCTGGTACAAAGTCCTCCAGCTTTTCATACTTTTGGAGAACTTCCAGCTATCAAGGAGACGAAAAGCTATGTGAAGTAAAAGAAGGAAGAAAAGGTCGCCGACTACTACTAAGAACCTAACAGAACTTTTCAAAATGTGGGTTCCAACGAAGAAGAGTTGAGGACCAACTTCGACCTAATTTAAGAGTTAAGAAAGCAAGCTCAGTTCAGAATGGCTACTTACCAACAGAGGATAGCGAGGTACTACAAGGCCAGAGTTTAATTTGGAAATTTGATCAAGTTGAGCCGAAGCTGCTCCTACTGACTATGACTGGACAGCAGTGGACTCTTTCTCAAAGTCTGACCCTGCCACCTATCTTTTTTTTTATGAAGCAACCATCACTGAAGTGAAGCAATTTTTTTTTGTAGCCAGCTCAACTCCATTTAACAGGTTAGTAGCGAAAGGTAAGGCTTCATTCCCGAGTGGACGAGAAGAAGGAGCAAGCCCTATTAAGGTTAAGGGAAGAGAAGAGGCTATTTTACTAGACTAGCTACCGAGCTGACTCAAGGAAGCCGGAAAGAAAGGGCCTCAAGACAGCTTCGGCAACATAAAGTCGAGCTGAGGAATACGAAACAGAAGCGGATTCAACTCAATCTTAGCATAAGAGCTGTTCAGAGAAGAGAATCAAAGGTCAACGGCCAATGGAGGATTTATCCCTCCCCCGGATAGATCTTAAACCAACCGATATGCCGAGATGACATCCAACACGAGAGAAATAAAAGGAAATGGTCTCCGTGCAGCTTCAAGTCACGCCACTCTCACCAAGATAGAATCATGGTAACATCTGTAGTATATATATAGTTTATAGAAGCGGAATGCCAATCGACACTGGTAGCCATCGGGATTGAGTTCAGCTGCTTTTTTTTGACGATACTGACGAATGGAAGAATGAATGAATCAGATGAGCTCCAATCTGGACTCTCATTGGTCAAACAGGCGCAACGGGCCAAGAGATAATAAAAGGACACCAGAAGAGCAAGAAAAAGAGCTGTATGATAAGAGTCCTTATCCTACCCACCCAATTTATTTAGTTTATGGGAGTAGCAAGAACAGCTCAATTTAAAAGGTTAGCCGCGTACCAAAGAGCTCAATCAGCTATTCTTTTTTTCAGTCCGGTTGACGCCACCCGATAGGAAGAAAAGAGCATAAAGGTTTTTCGAAGGCTTCAAGCCCTGTTTCAGCTGAGAGCATTGATTCCCCTGGCACCTCTCTTCCACAACTTGGCACGTTTAAAGAAGGTGCCTACACTAAAGTGTACAAAGTGGCATAAAGTTATTCTTTTCGGGTTCGGTCAGGAGGGACAATAGAGAGATGCTTTCTATCAGTCAAAAGCTGATACTGCCCCCCCATAGCTCCCACGGTCCGCTTACCGAGGAATAGAAAGGGAGGACCAGGGGCCAGAGCAAGTTGGGTTGGGGTATAGAGCCGTAAGCGCGGTTGGGGGTTACGGAGGACGTGCTCGTACGGTTCAAAGAAGGGTATGATCAACTCGTTGTTGGGAACTTTCACTCCTCTATATTCGAAATATGCCTTTCTAGGAGCATTACGATCTGCAGCTCAAATGGTCTCTTATGAAGTATCTATTGGTCTTATTCTTATTGTGCGCCTTGTGAGCGCGTTTGGATCCGCGAAGGCAATCGCTCGGATGTTCCCCTAACCCAACCCGGGAACGGACCGGAGGGAACCGCAACATGGGGGATGTCCGCGTCTCGTCGCAAGGCTCATTTTAAGTTTTTGGTTATAGGGCGGGCGAATTTATTTGATCAAGGGCCGGGGCACAAGGGTCCTGGTACTATCCTGGTGCGAAGAACCCCGGAGGTGACTGCAATGAGCAGAAATCTAACTCACCGGCCTAAATGACGAGCAAACACTCGAACGTGAGAGCAAGGGATCACCTAACGAATGGACGAGCTCCAAGGAGGGAGGAAAGAGGAAGGCAAGAACCATGCTTTCAGAGAAGTGGTGGTCCGAATCTTATCTGAACTGCGAGAATAACTGACTAAGCCATGCCATAAGGGTCATTCTCCAAACAAGACGGGGTCAAGCCTTTAGATTTTTGAGTAGGTTGGGTGACAGATCGGCCATAGGAGTACTCCAGGATATAAACCAGGGCAACCAATGTCGAGCATACAACGATGCCGCCCGTTTTCATTTCGTGGAAGTCCCCGGCAGAGGAAATGGCTGTAGGTGATGGTGCGTTCTGCTTCTTATCTAGATAGGGGCGCTGAAATCGTTCCTATTGGGTCGTGCGTGGCAGCTGGTATAGATGAATAAAGGCGGGCCGCTTGAACGGGACCTATTCTCTTAATAGGTGGCAAAGCTGAATAGGAAAGGGGCTAAGCTAACTGATGAGTTTTTAGCCTTAAAAAAAAAGGGCTCTCTCATGTGAAGCTAACATGGCTGGCTACATACAAGTATAGCCAAATCAAGATGAGACGTAACGGACGGTCTGAGGCCGCAGCGGGACTATCATAGGAAAGCCCGCCCCCGCTAGCTAACATAGAAAGAGATTCCCGGATAGCAAAAGTCTCTATGTGAATATCTTCCCGACCAGGCCGAATCGGGCCACCACTTGGGATGGGAATGGCTCAGCCCATATGCATCATTTGATGAAAGCACTCGAGTCGCTTCCTCGAAGTGGCTTGTCAACCACGCTTTCCCTCCCTCAAAACAATGCTCCTCACCAACCTTAACGGCCTTGGGTTGGGGCAAGACTGCAATGAGTAGTTCGCTCTAGGACCCTACCCCCTCGAGAGCAGGATGCTGGCCGAGATTGAGCTGGGAGCCTAGACTTTCCTGGGGCTTGCCTTGCCCCTACATCTAAATAAAATGCGGGCGCCGAAAAGGAACGAACCTCTTCAAGAAAGCTTTGCTTGGTAGGCGCTGCCTATTCACTCGGACAATGCTCTAAACATGAAAGTGTGACGCCCTCTTATCCCATGCTGAGTCACAGGCAGCGCCTCGGAAAGCGCGGACGAGCCACATGCAGGGAAACTTGCACGTGTGGTTCTGGCCCGGGACCCCGGTATAGTGTACTAATATGTGTAGGTCCCCGTAATTCGAGTGATATTGTCATGGCGCAAAAGCAGATATGGTCCGCTATTCCCATGTTCCCAGTATTGGTTATGTTCTTCATTTCTCGTCTAGCAGAAACTAATCGAGCTCCGTTTGATCTCCCAGAAGCGGAAGCTGAATCAGTTGCAGGCTATAATGTAGAATATGCGCGGGATGCGATCCTTAATAGTCCACTGTTGGCGGAAGCCAATGTCCCGGGGTCCCGGGGACTCATTTTGACTGAAACAAGGGGTGGGTCTTTACCAACTTAAAAATATTAGATTTTAAGTCAGACAAAAAACGTGAGCGCCCCTACGCGAGCCTTATTGAAAACTCAAGTTCATTTTTTATTTTTTATGTATTCTATTAATGCGCTCAAGCATGCGAAGAAAGCTACAAGCGAGAAAAGCCCTTTCTATGTTATTAGTAAATAGCTTTTATTGCTTGTTTAGTAAAGTCACGCTTTTCATTTTGATAGGAGTAGGTGCTTGCTGGGGCACTCTTCATTCTTCATTCGAAACTAATGAATGTCGGGTCGGGGGTTTCTGCCTTGTTATCAAAAAGGGAGTTGGGTAAAGCAAACTCCCTCCTTGGACAAGCACGGGGCTTAGTCAAGTAGAACCGGGTTGCGCTGCTTGATGCTCCGATCGAAAACAAATCAGTGGGGCCATGTCGGTACGAGTGAATATGCGTTAAAAAGGTCAATCCCTCCCCTACGACACCAAAAAAAACCGGGCCGAACTTCTAACAGCCTGCCCGCTTCCATAGAACAATATCGTGGCAACGTAGACCTAAGTGGTCATATATATTGGATCTTGGGGAACCATCACAAGTGCGACCGGCCTATATTTAAACGAGAATTCTGTGTCGTCCAGCGGAGCCTAGAAAAAGGTGACTCGCGCAGACAGCTGACTCCTTCTTTTCAATAGAAAGGAATAGCCAAACCAACCCAGCTGGCTGGTCAATCTCAGAGATCTTATCGGCCGGCAAACCTGAGACGGACGACCACGGTCCGACCTTATCAGCACCGGAGGTGTACTAATCAATGAACCCACCCCCGAAACCTACTTTATTTTCTGACAAAATCCACCAAGCCTAATCGGTCACGACATGTTGTTGATATTGATTGAGTTTGAGGGACTTTCGCTGACAAAATCAATCCATAAACCTAGACCCCGACAACTTTCGTAACCAAAGCGTCAAGACAACATCCAAAGGTGACCTTTGGATTCTTAAGTAGGGGGCAAAGAGGAGCACGTAGGAATGCCGACCACTACATAAGCCACTGGTGGCTGAGAGAAAGCGGGCAGCACCTTGTATAGGTTGGGCGGAGCTTGAAGAAGCGAGCCCCTATCAGAGAAAGCCATTGCGCGCTAGCCTAGCTAGCTAGCGTTTTTCAGCTGGCTATTATGTTAGTTGTTGCGCGTCTTCCCTCCTTCTCTCACTTCGGAAATATTTCGCAGTATTTTCTTATGATGACCTGGTCGAGAGAGTACGATACATCGGTGTAAAAGATGGAGTGGGATCTGTGAGGTTGGTTATAGTAAGGCCTGGCCGGAAAGTCTTCTTGCCTCTATCATTGAAGGAAAGGTTGGTCAACAATTTGGAGAGTTTGCTTTTCTTTCATCTTTCTAAGAGCAGTCTGTTTGATCAAATCAGGGATCAGACCGCTCCTGGTGTTCGAACTAGTCATTAATGGTCGGCTTCATTGGTATCCTTTCGGTATGCGTTGCGAACACTTTCATTTTTAGCGTCTCATCTTATCTAAAGAAGCGAAACTCGAACGGATAGAGCAGATGGTCCAACTACATAACTTTTTCTTTTTCATTACTTCTATGGTCGTGCCTCGTGGCACGGCAGCACCCTTACTATTGAAATGGTTCGTCAGTAGAGATGTTCCCACAGGTGCCCCTTTTTCCAATGGGACTATAATTCCTATTCTTATCCCTTCATTCCCTCTTTTGGTCTATCTACATTCCAGGAAATTCATACGCTCCATGGACGGAGCAAAAAGTGGAGTATTGGTCAGAGCAAGCGGCCCTATTCTATTACCAGACATAATTGGGAGAAGCTCATCCGAAACTAGAGCTGGAAACGCCTCATTTCGTTTCATTCCCGTTCTTCATTTCCTTCTTATCGAATCCAAGGGGGACTTCTCATATTTAGAATCTTTCTGCGGTGTGCTCTGTTTACTATTCTTTCATACTCTCTTCTCTTTACCACGCGATAGGTCAGCAAAGCGTGAGCGGGCGCGGAGAAGGAAACACCAAAGACTTCGGCCTAACCCTAACGGGAATGAGCAACAACGAAATGACAAGATGGGGTGCTCCGGGCACCCCCATTTAGAAAGAAGGGTCGAAGGTTTTGGGCCTGTAGCTTTCCCTGTCCCCCCTTCGTCGGGTGGTGCATGTGTGGGGGGTGTGCCACCTGAACCTGAAATCGGGCTTGAAGCTCTCGCCTTACCAACGAGTCGACAGCTGAGGGCTGTTGGTCACGACTACCACCAAAAAGCTCCAATGAAGATTAATATTTCACATTTTGGAGTGTGCATCTGTATGTTGGATGTTCTTCTGTCGTGCGACCCGGCGGCTTATGTGCGACCTGTGGCGCATGCCTCCTATTTGTTCGGGGCGGGCGGCGTGAACTCTGACTCGATCCGGGTATTAAATCCCGCCGCTGAGATGCTCAGTTGACTCCTTAACCTTGATAGGAAGATGGCTTATTAAATAATTCGTGCATAAGGGTAAGGAACTTTGGATGAACTAATGCGAATGGGTGTAAACCTCGCTGCTCGGAAACACCCAGTGCTGACCAATTGGTCAGACGACGACTACTTCACTTATTAGATTTGTATTCGCCGCCTATCCCGAAAAAAAAATGGGATGAAATAGAAAGAACGCGAAGCGCTATAGTATATAAATGGATTTTGGGGGGGATTTGCTTCTTCACAAGCTTATCCCCGCCCCGACCAGCAGCTGCTGGGTCTCCCCATCTCTCCAAAACTTCCCCCGGTCTTCGGCCCGAGCTGTATGAGGCAGAAACTCGCCCCACGTACGGTTCGGAGGCCGAGCCCCACCCCAGCAGTAATGGTGCGGCTTAGGTCAACTAACACAAAGAAGATACAGTTCACTCAACGATTGCCTTTGGGTTCCAAACTCCATATGGGGAAGGAGCGTTGTTGTTTCCGAGGTCTCGATCATATACATGGACCCACTACTCATTCCATTTGTGGGAATTTGATGATCTATAAACCGTCCCTAACGAACGATCGCCTCATGTTTGAGCATGATGAATCACTTCATGCTGACCTGTTGCCAATAAACTTTCCGGCCTCATATGAGAATGGAAAACTGGATCATTTTCTGCATCGGTGGATGAAGAATAGCGAAAATCATAATTTATGGTTGACCATGTTCCCAGAAAAAAGATACTTTAGAGAAACAACGAGCACGACTGAAGTGGCTCTACATACAAATCCATTTACGTATAGATATGCTTCGATTGGAACTGGAAGTTCCAGAACAGGCGGCTGGTATACCACCATAATTAAACTGCCTTTTATTTTTTTTATTCGGATAGGATTTATGTTGACTTCGTCGGGAGGCTCGCGTAGTTTGTTACGTCAGCTCCAAAAGGATAAGTTGCGTTGGAATCGAGAAAGTTCCGTGGAATTCTAAATTTCATTAAAAAAATAAAAGGAGTCTTCAACCCTCTCAATCAATAGAGGCTAGATCGGACTAAGGAGAGAGATGGTTGAGTACGGAAGTGAAAGCGGAGATATAGGCTAGCTAAATGCCCTGTGAGAATACTGACATGAGTCAGGATAAATCCGAATGACTAGTGGCCATAACTCATTAAGCAATCTTAACCTTTTTCGCTTAGCCTTTCCTCTTTCTACCGTTACGAGATGCAGTATCCTCTTACGTCTTTGCTTGCACGGCTTTCGACCGGGACGGGAACAGGTTTCCTCGTTGCATCTTTCCACGCAGCATTGGTTCTGTCCCTTACCTTTATCGCCCGTCGGGCATCAAGGTTCGCATTAGATCCCCTTATCTATCGTATTTTTCCCCCCAACAAAAAGCCCAGAGCAAGGGGGGCTGGGGGGGGGGGGAAAGAATGCTATTCTGGAATCTCAATGTTGCCCCACCAAAACCAATGCCAATCGCGGATCTGTTAGTGGACAGAGCTTATGGGCAATCCATTCTTTCATTCATGGACGGTCACTTAGGGTATAACCTTCTTTTCATCTCCAAAGAGGACGAGGCAAAAACAGCGTTCCGTTGTCCGGGTGCTGTTGGACGGACGGACTATTCTGCTGGCAGGTGATGCCCTTCGGTCTGAAGAATGCTATAGTTACCTACCAGCGAGCAATGAACCTCATCTTTCATACTTTATTGTCAACATCGTAGAGGTGGTGTATATTGACGATGTACTTGTGAAGTCTTTCCTTCGGGTTATTTGTCTGATCTCAAGACAGTGTTCTCGCGCGAGAACACGCTTGAAGATGAACCCGTAAAAATGTGCATTTGACGTAACAGCAGGAAACTTCGTAAAGTTCTTAGTGCACAACAGAGGGGTTGAAATTTACAATAATTAATCGGGCCAGAAGTTGAAGAATGCCTCTCACACAGATGGACAGCAAAGAAGGCCTTCTAAGGCGGACAGCAAAGAGTCCTCCGCAGGCACGAGATTGTCCGATGAAGGAGAAACTAGCTGGTTGCCGAGGACAAGAGGGAAGAACCCCTAGAGGGAAGAACCCCTAGGGTGAATCCGTTACAGTTGCGGAATGCGATCACCCATTAGAAGCCTATGTCTACTGAGCTTATGTATGTTGAGATAGTGCTTAATGAAATGGCCACTCTGCACGTTCGATGGTCGATACCGGCGCCACGAGACGAGGCTACTTCCATCCAACCAAGGGAAAAGTGAAGTCCCTGTAAGCTAGCCATGATCATGATCATGATCAGAAGGAGAATACTATTCATTCATCGTCATGAAAGGCAAATAAAAGGCTTTAGCAGCCCATTCTTGAACACGAACACGAAGCCTGATAGTACTATACTAGTAGGTAGGGCTTATTATGGAATAAGAATAGAAAGCCCGGGAGGTCCCCCCGTGTTTAATAGCATATAAAGTTTCTGCGTGGTTTGCTCTTTCTTTGCCGCGGACCAATGTGAGAAGCCCTATTAAGTGACTTATTGTGTTGAGTCGGATACCTCTTTAGAACGAAGTTTACCTCTACCTACTATAGTACTCAAATGACTTCGTTCCTTGAAAGCGCTCTCTGCTTGATCTGGAACTACTACTATAAATTCGGGTGATAGACGAAGGCGTTGGTCCATCGGTGCCTTAGGGGCAATCATCTGCGCCAGTGTATAAAAAGAAATTTGAAATTTTTACAGTAGCGAGGAGAGCTTATGGACAATCCATTAGGATTCCGACGGCTTTTGCCACCTATGATCCGTGTTCACAAGAGCGAGACAGTTCAATGTCTTACAATGTTCAAGCAGCATTCTTGCCGGAAGGATTTTTTAGGAAGCCCGGACACCTACCGAACATCCCTGAAGGATGGAACAACATGATGAAGAAGGCGGCGAAAGTTTAGAGGAAAATCTGGGAAGAGAACAAGGAGATCTCTGAAAAGGGGAGGCAAGGAAGTAGTAGAAATGTTGACGAGGAGACAACCCGCTCTTGAACTTAAGACTATGCGCGTCGCGTGCTCGATCTAGCAATTGTTTTGATGAACTGTCATTCAAAAATAAAGAAGAGAAAGCAAGTACACGATAGCTATCGATAGCTCTTCCATCACCCTATAACGCACCCTCTCTGAAAGTCCTTTGCTAAAGTGCTCAAGGGGCTTAGTCGTGCAATTCGTCGTGAAAAGAGGAAGTATCCCTTAGCTAGGGATCTACCATTTCTAGTGACAATGGTTGCTGGTGAAATGCTACCTTACTTGTGTTTTATGACTATCTTTCCTCCTTTTTCATGCTTTCTTGAATTAAAAAAGAAACTAACATCTTAAGATCGGACTAAGGAGTTGAACTCTAGTTTGAGGATGGATTCTCTATGAATAGAAAGAGAGGACTTTTCTATCTAAACTTTAGGCCCTCAGGAAAATGGTAGGCTAATCCATTTAATGAAAGTTATGCCAATTGAAACTCGTACCAGAAGGCAGGAGCGGTAGTCAGCTGTCCTCGTTCTCCTCTTTCCTTTCGATGAAGGGATCTTGCTCGCTTTTCTCTAAAGGGCTAGTCCTGGTTCTGTTAAGGGCCTAGTTCTGGACTTGCTCGACCAAGTGTTAAAGGTTGGAAGTAGATTCTAGTGTGAATGCTGGAGTTGGCGCTCAATGGAGCTCTTTCTCGCCGTCTCTATAAGAGAGATAGGATCACCTAAGTCTCGTTATGGATTAATGGCTAAAGGGGCGTCTACCCTTCTTTCTATGCTCATTTGGTAGAAGAAGTCAGAATAGAATAATTTAAGGGCTCGTTCTTCCCAGCTTCCAGGCTCCTGCCTTTCCACGAGCAAGTTGACTTAGTCTAGTCGACCTGCAGTAGAGGAAGGGAAGGCTTGACACTACAAATGGGGTAGTGTACTAAGTCAAGAGGTTACTAGCGCTGTTAGCAAGTGAATCAGAAGCAGTAGCAATAGGACCAAGGGCGCACTTTAACCCAAGGGTACACTTTTATCCTTCCAGGATTTGCAGGAGTTTCCTTTCGAAGGCCTTTTAAGAACCTACCCTTGATCCACTGGTGGATATGAATCACACAACTAAGCCTCTGTTCAATTGATATCAAAAGAAAGATGGATTTCGTTAAATAAATATATGCTAGAGATAACTTTTCCTCTCTTCACTCCTTGTTGGATACTATCAGTGGAAAGCAATCCAACTCCTCTGGAAATGACAGCCAACCAAGATAGGGAGTCTGGAACCAGCAAGCACTTAGGAGAGGAAATTAGATTTCGAAGCCCTATCTTCTCTCTTTAACTATAGAGGTAGGTAAACCTGAGTTTAGAGCCACCTCGATTCGGGATGTCGGAACACCAACCGAATCCTAAACTTACTTCGGAACAGGTTCGAGAGCTTCTCGATCGAAAGCCTTTCCTATCTAGTGTCAGCTGATCCTTCAGCGTCTGCACCAACTAAATCGGAAGCTTAATTCGAAAGACGATAGTAGGCTCGAGGGGGATCAAAAGAAGGATTATCGGTCCCCTAAAATAAGAAAGTTGGTTAGACTGCAATGTATGCCTATGGAAAGAAAAGTCACGAAAAGCGATCCATATGATCATAATAAAGAATTGCCTATACGTCTTTTAAAACAAGAATGTTGCTGGCTTAGGATCCCAAGCGCAAAAGCTTTATCTCTCCCAATCAACGATGATCTCAGTAGCGCGAACTATAGTAACAAGGCTGTAGCCAACCTAGTGGAGTAAGTGGAGGACGTTGATAGACGATTTGGTCTACTACCTCGGCTTGATCTATTGGGAATGGGATTCTGTTTTCGTCTTTCACGGATTAGCCTTTCGAGTCCCTCCTATCGTAAGCAAGTCTTGAAGGTCGACCGATAACGAGATGAGATTGATCGATAGAGTTGCAAAGAAATGATGAACTAAAGTAAAGGAGCCAAAGAGCAGTAGCGCGCCGAACAGGCGACCTTATACCGAAGTCTCCACCTCGCCTATGGATTGAACCTCTTCTCCCGTCGATGGAATGAGTGAGTGTAGTGGTGCGAGCATCACTCTGAAATTGAATATTATCAAAAGAATGAAGCTAGAGAATTGCATAGATAGTGGTGAACTGTTCTTCTAGCAGCCCTTTTTCCTCTACCGAAGGAAGGAACTCGGCTTGGAAGCAAGTCGGTCAATCTCGTAAGTAGACTTTCCTTTTCCTGTACAGCTAGTAGGCGGATAAATTGACTCGTGAAAAAAAAAGAGCGTAATATCGAGGGAAGGACCAGTCCCCGACTAACTAATAGGGATTGAGGCAAGGGAAGTAGCTCTTACAAACCCTTTAGTCTAAAACTAAGAGATTCTTTATGCTGTTACCTGAAGTTCAAGGATTAAAGGGGAAGCGAAAACAGGCATGTGTTCAGCATATAGCTAGCCTTCTTCTCTTATCTAATTGTTACTCCTTCTCCTGTCTACTATTCGTGGAGCTGATCCGTTTCAATCAAACTATCTAAATGAATTAGGAAATTATTTTGAAACCAATTCAAAAAAAGTGGGATAAGATGGCCCGCGTCCTAATACAAAATAGTAGAGGTTTCCTAGGTTCGACACAAGCAAATCTAAAAGACGTATAGGAATGTCCATCAATAAACCTTATACGCTTGCTTTACGCGAGCAATGAGGATGCGCGTTACTAAGGCTTTAGGCTTGAGCTCTTAGAGTTGCGAGAGTCTACAGTTTCCCATGCTTGTCTTTGTTAGCGATTGAACCATCCCATCTCGAAAGCACTAGGATCCGGATCTGTCTTATTGACCGGCTTTGGTTGAGCTACCGCTACATTTATGGAACGGCCACAGCCTACATTACTTGTCTCCCTCTTCTCAAGGAAGTGAGTCTCAGACGTTATGTAGTTCTCGGTCCTTTTTATACAGTTCCTGACAGGTGCTTTTTTGGCTCTTCACTCCAGCCCAGCCCTGAAGTATTCTGCGAGCTCCTTCTGTTTAAGTGGGCCCTTGGTCAAGGAGCTTTTCTGAAGAAAAAAAGCAAAAACGCATCTTGTGTCGGGTTAAGGGCTTAGTGGAACCCAATTTCTTCATTTGTAGTCTAGGGCGTTGCTTGGAATTGGGCTTTAGTTAAGCCTATATCCATTTCAGAATAGGATCTTTTATGTAGCCCAACTCTTTGAATTTGGATAGATCCGGAGGACAGGACCTTGGCCTTCTTGCATAGACTTGGGCTTGCTTTGATGATGTGTAGGCTTGTCGTGCTTTTGCCCCCCTATCTAATCAGGGGGTTTTCATCGAGGCTGGAAGACCAAGATGCGAATCACATGCTTATCAAATTAAAAATGGAATCATTTTTAGGGTTTAAGAGATAAGATAGTGAGGCTTTGCCTATACGAAGAATAGGCCTTCCCTATAGTACTGGGGCTACTAGGCAATCAGACTTTTTCCACTACCGGGACGACTATTTACTTCCTTACTTAAGGACTTAATGATCCAGGGAGGAAGCAAGTCTAGAGAGAAGCATAAAATAAATAAGGTATAGAGCACCCTACATACCTTGCTCAGAGATAGGCAAAGACAAGTGCTGTTGAGGTACCGGTTCAACCAAGTGCCCAAGCAGCAACAATAACTTAAATACGGGTGAAGACATATATTTCACCCGGACCCAGAAAAGAATATGACATTAAGTCCAAAGATCTGGGGTAGGGATGATTGACACGTTGATTTTAATACCCCTAAAATGAGATGTATGTTTTTGTGAAAGCTCGGCTCCTGTTATTGCTGATGTCCAGTCATCCACATTTTTCTTCCTTAGAAAAGAAGGCTAACTGCTTGTTGGCTGGGAGCGAGCGGTAAGTCCATTAGTTCGATGATTCTTCTTCGCCTTAGAAGGCTTGTTCAATAAATATCCTAAACAAACAGTAGGCATTTTCTAATCAAACGACCTAACTTATTGTTTTGTTCATGCTCTAAGGAAGTGACTTGTTCAGCCTCTGCTGTTCTTGTTTACGACTCTACTGCTATTGATTAATCTGCTGGGATTGGAATGCTTGACTTGCTTTCAAAGCCTTTCTAGGCTAACTCTTAACTAAGTCCCAACAACGGCTAGCGAAGAAACAAACTATAGGGCTTAAGGCAGCGAATGACCTGAGGGCAGGCAACTCAAAAGAATAATTAAGCAGCCTGGCTTTAAGTCTAGGACTTCCTAACTGCTTGATTTATAAGTCTTATTTCTTTTATAAGACGGGAATGAATCGCATATGTTGGTTGAGAATTACTCGGGAATTATTTTATAGTTACTTTGCCACGTTATAGGGGGATACTCTTCTTTTTTGTCAATCGAGCCGCTTTCCCTCATTCCACTCGTCCAGCCTCTTCGCGAACTTGTACAATCGATGCCACAAATATAGTCAACTCAATTATCGAAGAAATAAGGAAACGAGCGACGATTTGGCACCAGATATCCGGAGGTGTGGAAAGAGCAGCGGTGAGAAGCGGAAAAACCATCAAAAAACGACGATTGTTCGTGAAGGTTTCCACAGAAAGAGCCCTTGGTTCTGGCAAACAGATCACAATTACAGGTACCTGAGAGCATACCGATGGAATGAACGAAATACGAACAGATAGCATAATATGGTCATAGATCTTAGGTTGTAACTTGATCATGAGCGAATTTGTTGATGTTGCACCCACGAAGTATAGAAAGTACCAAACATTAGGAACTACCCGGGGAAGAGTTAGGAACAGGAACAAGGAGAAGCGAGAACCACTTAAATAGAGGAATCTATTGTATTTCCTCCTTTGTTCCCCATAGCAACTGGGGATCAAAAAGCACCAAATTTGATGACTTATTAAGGGAAAGACGAAGTAAGAACATGCTATTGAAGACGTTGCAACATATGTCGGGGAGGCCTCCGTTGATTGTGTACAAACAAAATACGAGTCCAAAGACAGGGTAAGAAAGGGTTTAGCTAATGGAGATATTAACTCTTCCGAGAACCAGTAACGCGTAAACCATGTCAAACCAAGACCGATCAATATCCGAATGGAACGGATTCGAACTTCTCCTAGAATTGTTTCCGATGCGAAATGAAATTCATACATAGGATATATATGAGTAATTCAAAGGATAAATATCAATATAGGATCAGAACAAACAATAAGGATCTTTCAGTTTTCCATGTACCCCTTTATTTCTTGCCAAATTCTACTTTTAGGATTTCCTATACATTCCTGTACTCGCCGGATATGCTGTAACCGCTGCTGATTAGGTAGAAGCGGCTCATATCCGCAAAGTAAATATCAAAGCCTCTGGCAATATCTGCATCTTCGTTGATTTGTAGAGGAAGGTGTCCCTCCTTATATAAGGACATAGTCTTCTCGACTATAGCGGAGATTCTGCTTTCGCAGAGATTGAAATGTCGTTCGGTGAAACGCCATTCCTTGGACGAAATTAGGTCTTGCCAGTCCTTTTGTTCCGCACTGTCCACAGCCACCCAAATATCATTTTGGGAGACCTCTCCTTCGACCACCGAAGAGGAAGAAGTTCCTTCTACGGGTGGATTCCCGGGAACCTGTGGCAGCGTTCTTTGACCTGCGCTCGTTGACTGGAATCCTTGTACAAAGGGTTCCACCGCACTCATAAGTTCATCGAGTATATCGAATGGCATGATTATATATGAACAGTAAAAGTGATCCGCTTTGCTTTCTTTTACTAAAGACTTGCTTGTTGTAAATCGCCGGTTGGGTTTACCAACCAAGAAAGACATAGGATTTGGTGGGCGAAAAAGTCGCTTTCTTCTCTCTCTTATGGTTAAGTTAGCGTTCTCTAACATAGCTATCATCTGGTATGATCGTTCTCTCCGGTGTCTATGATTTGAGATTTAGCTTTTGTCAGTATCTTTCTAGTTCGCTATCATTTTTATTTTAGCGTCCTCTTGTTAGAAAGAAGATAGGCCAGGTTGAATAGATAGGAGTTCAAAAACCTTCTCCCGAAGTTACGGGGGCATTACCCGCGGGTGTGGGGCTGGATTTCTATATCGTATATATACGCGGTCACACTTATCCTGGACTGTTTTACGGTTTTTTTAGAGACAGAGAGTAAATTGGAAATACTACTTAAGTTAAAGGGGGATAGACCGTCTAGCCAGTGCCGCTACCCACTTCTACTAATACTAAGGCTGAATCTTTGCAATCTTCTATTTTGTTGAATAGCAATTTACTATAAGAAGATAGGTACTCACAAAGGCAGACATCCACCATCGTAGTGCTAGACCATGTTGGGGCTTCGTGTCCTACCCCCCAGAAATCACAGCCCTTTAGATGGTACAAAGAAGATAGCTCAGACATACATCCAATCTATATACAGTGTGATCCGTGTTATGATAGAAGTATCAGTTTTTTATACTTTTTTTATAGGCCTCTTTTTCTCTTCCTCGTTATAAGGAAGCAAAAAAGGATCGCGTGTAGGCATCCAACTGATATTTTGATATAGAAAGATCTTACCCAAGACGATCATCCGGGTAGTAGGATTGGGCCTGCTGTGGTAGAACCTGTTTGTTACAAAGATACCTCCGACAAGACGGTTCAAGAAAGTGCTAACTGGGGCAAAAGACTAGCATTCGATGCATCAATGCTTGCGTCGTCCTGATCAACAGTCAAGTCAGAAGTGCCACAGCTTCCTGAACCTAATCAAAATCATGACATTGGTAATAGCTTATGAGATAAAGCAAGTCTGATTCACGTGGCAAAGGGCATTCCTTGTCCTCAAGTCCTGAGCAAGCCTCTTTTCATTCTAGCGGTCAGTCTTTAAGTTAAACAAAAGTCCTTCCCCATCCGATCAGCCAGTTGCAGAAGAAGCTCAGCTTAAAGCCAGTTAGACCAATAAATACTGTTCTAAAAGTTATTTAGATAGCTGTTGCTAACCGAATTGATAAGCTAAGGCAATTTGAAAGTTATCTTTGGAGTTTACTTAACATCAAGTTCCTGCAAACTAGGTTAAGAAATCCTGTGGGCAAGACAACCAGTGAGAGGTCTTTCATGGACTAGATCCCAGCAGATAGCGATATTCTTACTTCTAAAGTCACGTTTAATAATTCATATGTAATCTTCTATATAATGATCAGAAAGGGGGGCCTTAAGAAATAAATTTATAATCCTCTAGCAAAGGTAATAGTTAGAAAGGGGATTTTGAACGAGCTAACTGAGGCTACCTTCAATCAACTGTGATGTGAGGTAAGGACAATTCGGTATTGCTTTCCAGGTTGGTTCAAAGACTAGCCCTTGGTTAAGGGGCAGTGTTGAGATCAATGGAGAGTACTTAGAGATTAGTGAGGGTAGAAGGAATTGAATATCACTAACAAGACTAAGCACACGATCCGGGGGCAAATGTTGATTTGCTTACTCTTTTACTCAATTGAATCAGCTTAGCTAATGAAAAAGCTTCAAGGTCCAATTTGACTAACATATCGCCCTTGGAAGACCTCTTCGCAATCTCCTTCCTACCTGACGAGCACATCAGACAATCGGCTCTTTCATGACTCCATAACTACTACCTTATCCATTGATCTCTTGTGAATGTGAAGGTCCCAATAACTACCTTCGCTTTTCAAGCTGCAGCTATTGCTATTGTTGTGCTTGGGAATTGTTTGAGCTCGTTAGCTTCACTAATCTCCCCACGGTTTATCCTGCGATTTATCTTTAGTCAATCGTCTTCTTCGGTCATAGTAGTGCTAAGCCCAGAGGCTTCAACTGCCCTAAGATTCTATCTTGCTTGAAGTGATCAGTACCTCTCTTTCTCTTTATTCCGATTCTTCTATTTAGGGATTGGCTGAGCTTTCAAAGATATAGGGATCGTGCTACGATCCTTCTGGGCTGCCTATTCTAGAGTATCCCATGGCTCCCTGGGCATGATACTGGACCCTAGTCATCTCTTATTTTCAGAGCATTCACCTATGAAGATCCCGGGTCTCTTTCTTTTTCTCAATCAAAGCCTTCTTTTCTTCTCGCAACAGACGGTTCGATCAAAGAGTGCAGCTGGCTAAGCCGCATCTTTTTAGTTTTAGCGCGAGTGCTTGAAAGTTACTGTCTTCAGGATAAATTATCTTCCGTCACTAGCCATTGCTCTATATGCTCTTGTCTCGAAGAGTAAGAGTCATATGCCGATCTTCATGCCATCCTCATTACTAGCTCTGACGACTAGTCCTCCGCTAATCAAATACCAGCCCTCCGAAACAGGGCATTCGTCGTAAGCTCTTTCCTCTGATCTGTTGTTATCTCCTCGAACAATTGAATCAATAGTCGTTGATATCCACACCCATGGACAAAGAATAGGCTGTGAATGTCCTCTTTTCAGGGGACATGGAATGCCCTCTCACTTCATCCAATAGGCCTGTCCTCGTTCTAGTAGTGGGCAAATCCCCTGCTCTCTTTGAAAGACTAGGCTGTGGGACTGATGACTCGGCACTCTTTTCAATGGCTTAAACATTAGCTATTTTCCGCTGCTTTCCTGAAGTTCAACAAGCTATTGGAAACCTGTAGGCTATATGATGTAGCAGGGACCAATCCCAGATCCGCGAACACGGTGATTAGACGTTGAGCGGAGCCGGTCTCACAGGCTCTTGCTTCACGGAAGATGGGAGATTGGAATGAGACCATTGTGGCTCCTGGCTGTCAAGAGGCTAAAGCCCTTGCGAGAACCTTTCATCCAAACAAAACCATTACATCTTACACAATAAGACAAGACGATAGGCGAATGGCCAGATAGACATTCAGCCCCTATACCTCAAAGGGAATCGCCCTCTACTCTACGACTTAGAAGCGAGGGAAGAACGAAAACGGATTCGAGTTAAAGAGTCTCAAGACTAAGCCTTCCACGACACACGAACCGGGGTTCTTACACGAGAATGGATTACCTGAAGGCCGACTAGTTGCATTAGTCAAACCTACACGCTTCGAATAGAAGGAATAGCAAAATAGGGATTCGCAAGTGGTTGAATAGCTAATAGAAGGCTTGCACGAGGTAAAAGCGTAGCGCTTATCGTTTAATAGGTACGTAGCCTCTTTCACTACCCCTATGACTGTCCAGCCCCATTCGTTCACTTGTATCACACTTTGCTGCCCGGCTACAACCATCGGGGGAAAGCCTGCAGTTCTTAGGTTGTTGTCCGGTTCGCTCTGTAGAGTCATCTCATATGTTCGGCCCAAAGGGTACAGTATGATCTCCTTCACTTATGAACTCAGCCCTAAAGAAGATGACGGACAGAGAGGAGTAGGCGAGACAAGGTTACGCGCTGGGTAGCGCATCTGTTTCGGGTACTGGGGCGACGAGGGGTGCAAACCCGGCCAGCCAACCCAGCAGGGGCGGATCGGCCATAGGTTCGAAACCATCCACCTTTCTTGTGGATCATTCTGTATGTGGTTACCGGATGATGGGAAAAACAAAGCAGTAATTTATAAATGAGCACTGCACGAAATGTACATAATATATGAAATCTTTCATTTATCGTTATATCCGGGTCTTTTCGTTGCATTCACTTACAACAAGAAACAACCACCAGCGTTTGGTGCAGCACCTGCATTTTGGTGCATTCTTCTTTCTTTCCTCGGTCTTTCGTTCCGTCATATTCCTAATAACTTATCCAATTACTACGTATTAACCGCTAATGCACCTTTCTTTTATCAAATCTCTGGGACATGGTCTAATCATGAGGGTAGTATTTTATCATGGTGTCGGATCCCACGTTTTTATGGATTCCTTCTTTGTTACCGGGGTCGACCCCCAAGCCAAAATGTCTCAAAACGAGGAGGCCATAGAGAAGTTTTGTATTACTTTGTCTCGAACTTTGTGAAGAACTCCATTCTATCTCTCCTTCGTTACGAACAAAAAAGTGGGGCAGCGCCCCAGTTGTACACTCCCTTCGTTCTACGAACCTTTGTTGATTCTGAACTTCGTTCGCAAAGGAACCGGACGTTTGACGGGCCAGCCCTTTTTTATGCGTCGCTTTACCCATATAGTATAATTATCTTAGCTCCTTTGGGTGCTAGGCGCTCCTGTGGTTCGCGAGAAGGAAAAAGAAGGACTCATCCTTTGTTGCATCTGGCACGATATGATAAAGAGAGAGTTTCGTCTATCGATGAACAGTGGATTGACGGTGCTCTTGGCATTGCTTTGTTTTTCTCTCCTTTCCTATCAGCGAGTTCCGATCCTTTTGTTCGAAATTTCTTCATTCGTACCGAACCGCTTGCAGAATCAAATCCAGTTCCACAAGATCCTATATCATCTATACATCCTCCTTGCATTTATGCCGGAGACGTCGCCAGTGCTATAGGCTTTGGATTATGTAGATCAAAAATTCTGAATGGGATTATGGCACTCCACTCGCCGCCAATGCGGAAGGATGCCGCCGAAAAGAAGGGAACGCAGCTTCGCTCTGCAGGAAGCATCGGATCCCGTATAACGAGTGAGATTTTAACCAATAAATTTAAAGATGTGGTCGCAAAATGCTATCCAGCTCTCTTGTTGCGTAGCAATAGAAGCCTGCTCATGCTGCTTTGGCGGCGCTTTTTCGCCTTCTCTTCGCTCTGGACAGGAGCGCTAGTGGACACGGGGAGGGAGCAGGTGAAGCGTGTCGTTCGTAATGAACAAAAGAAGACCACTACTTCGCCTCTTTGTTGGAGCGCCGGCGCGAACACAGTGGTATCTGACCAGGACCAGAAAGAGATTCGAATTTGGATCTTGACATGTCGGTGGTTTTTAACCGTGGGCATCATGCCAGGAAGTTGGTGGGCTCATCATGAATTAGGTCGGGGTGGCTGGTGGTTTCGGGATCCCGTAGAAAATGCTTCTTTTATGCCTTGGGTATTAGCCACTGCTCGTATTCATTCTGTAATTCTTCCCCTTCTTCATTCTTGGATCTCGTTTCTTAATATTGTGACTCTTCCATGCTGTGTCTCAGGAACCTTTTCAATACGGTCCGGATTGCTAGCTTCCATTCATAGTTTTGCTACAGATGATACACGAGGAATCTTTTTATGGCGGTTCTTCCTTCTAATGACAGGGATATCTATGATTCTTTTCTCCCAGATGAAGCAGCAGGCATCGGTCCGTAGAACTTATAAAAAAGAGATGGTTGTGGCGCGAAGTACTCTTGTGCACCTCCATCACTCGGCTCGCGCGCAACCCCGCCCCGTTATGGAAGAATTGAACTTATTACCGGGCTGGTTATTCAGAGCCGGCGGCTGTCGGATTTCGTCCCGCAACTATAAATAATAAGATCGCTTCGAGGGTCACTGTGGCACTTCTTTATGACTTTCCTGTTGAGCATAACTTCTGGAGGATTTGATATGGATGTAACTTGCTCTAGAATCATCAGTTTCCTAATCGAATAGGATAGGGCGAACTAGTCAGAAGAAGGTACGTCAGCAGAGAAGCTCCCCAACTAAACCATTGGCTGAGGTAATAAAAAAAAGTCTTTCCTTTTTAGCTGCTTGAAATAGATTCTATTAGACTCATATTAATTTATTATTTGAATTGGGCTATAACACGATAAAAAGAAAGACACTCTTTTCTTCGTGACCCATAGTCTTCCATTCCGATATGAGTAGGGGGACTGGAAACATAACGATGCTCTCACTTCTTTCTTGAGTTCGTGAGTTGGAACAGTTGTTTATATTTTTAGTAATTTATTAGTTATGAGTTCTTAAAGTTAAAGAAAGGGAAGAAGACTCTTCAAACTAGCGTAGCATACAGAATTGGGTGAGATCAAAGACCTAGATTGGTTTGAGAGGCGTATAGGTCCTGTCTTACCATCCAGCTACTAGGTATTCAACCGGTAACTGGTCGCTTAGGTTGCTCCCTTGAGGGCGCTGGCAAGCGCCGGATATTTGCTATTTCCAACTACATGAATCAGCGATTGCTTAAGCCTGTCCACCAAGGGTTTGCGGAGGTTTGATGCCGCCTGCCAACGGATGGTACGTTTAACCAAAGAAAACCGCTGTTTCGTCTAGTTCTTCCTAGTTTCGACTGTTTCAGCTTTGACCTTAAGTCGGCCACTGATAGGTGGTCCCTTCACAGCGCATTGCTTCACTTCTTTCATTTAGCTACTCTTCATTCTTTTACCCGCTACGGCTCGTAGTTGAGAAGAGCTTTAGTTTAGGAAAGGGCTAAAGGGGTGCGATCCCTCTCGTTGAGAGTCAAGGGTCTCCTGGAGTAGAAGGCACATCCTGGATCTATTAAGCCGGCAAGGGTTCAGCATTGGCTTTCACGACCGCAAATGGGCCATCTCTCAGTCGGAGTAGATAGAAAGGATCTCCGCTAAAAATGAATCTGATTCCCACGAATACCATATATATAGTATGGCCATCTTGTCATCATATTAGCCTTCCCCAGAGCATAGAGCTACTTCTTCGCAATGTAAATTTCCTTCCTCAGCTGCTCCAAGAACAAGATATCTCGTAGAAAGAATAAGTAGAGCTAGACTGCATGAGTGGCTTGTAGGAGAAAGAGTGGAAGGATTCTAGCCAAGACGGAGACGCAAGCTTGTCTTCTATTTTATGTTCTAGTTTAGCTCGCGGATTGGTCTTCATTGTGTACTAGCTTCGGTGGGAATTAGAATGTGTTCTGTACCACCGTGGAGCGGCTTTTTGCAAAAAGATGAGGGAGAAACTCAGGAATCGAAGTGGGGGACCTATCTACCGCCTGTGTCTATCTCCTGTCAAGTATGCTCCCCAAACATAGACTACGTACAGGGTAGTACACTTGGATTGGATATAATATCACCGCGTGAACGTGAACATAACATTAAGTTACGAATGTAACTCCCGAGGGATCGACCACTATTCTAAATAAAGTAAGGCGGAGAACTGTTGTTCATTGGAGCGCCGGAGTGCGGGGGTTGTTCTCATCATTGAAGTCAGAGTGTGGGACTGAGCCTTCCGAATGATAAAGAAAAAAAAAGTGCTTAGTTTCGTTGGAAAAACCAACGCAAATATCATATTTACTTTATCTCGCCCAACTTCTAAGGATAGATAGAAAAGGTTGGAGATAGTTACTTTATGAAATTATCTCCTTTCTAAAGCTACGCAAGGCGGCCCCACCCCTATTTTCCCCCCTTTAATGAAAGACCCTCGCCCGCCCCGCTTCCTATTCATTTTTGGGTCGGGACCCGGGGACCTTTTTTTTCTCAAGAGGTGATTTCGAGAATCAACCAACCAACAAATCCGTAGCCCAGGCGACTCACAGCCTCCCTCTCGCCCAAAAAAATGGGATTAATTCAATTTCTGATCGGGTCTTGCCAGGGGTTGGTGCATTGATGCCGATAATATGCTGAAAGGTAACTTGATCTAGATGCGGAGTCTAGTTTGCACTTTATGGTACAACTTTTTATCCTTTAAATAAGAGGAGGTGGTTAAGACCTTAGGCAGCTCGACGCATCTAGTTTCAGTCTTGCTAACGGGCGACAAAAGGATGTTGGCCTTCCCATTTGAAGCGGAGAAGGGGACCCCACAGAGATCTACCTGGCCTCGCCAGCCAGTCTACTGATTGTCCATATTTTGTATTCTGCAAGCTTCTGGGGCAGGTCGCCTCTTATTTCATCGTATATATATAAAATGGAATATATAGTATAGTTGGGGGTTGATCGCTAGTCTTTTAATCCACAAAAACCTCCGATATACCTAGGCATCTTTCATTGAAAAATGCGTATGGTAAGTAAGAATAAGAATGAATGGAAGGATGAGTCGATTAGATTAAGAGGAAGGAGGAGTAGGCATCGACCTAGTTATTATGAGTGAAGCTGAGGAGGTTCTTGGACTAGTTTCTCATGTATATAAATAAGAAGGCTCCTTCTTTCTAGCTAGAAAGGGTTGTTTTTCCTGCCTATCTGTTCCTATGTGTGAAAACGAGTATGTGAACAGAACATCTTTTAAACATCGAGATTGGGTTGGTGTTAAGTATACTAAATACAAGATCGAAAAGAATGCATTGGAAGGTCAACTCGACCTACTTTGGTCAGTGCAATAGGATAGGAAGGAACTTTCAACGGTCAATGCGAATAGAAGTTTACTATAGTAAGTGCACAGTGTGATATTTTATATTCCGTAAGTGTCAGTAACTTAGTGCATGTAAGGCTTGGAAGAAGAAATTGAAATAAGAACAACCGCGCTGGTTGTAATAGATCGACTTTCCTGCTAGTTCTTGCTCCAGCATGAAAGTTCCATTTCAGGGAAGGCTTTTTGGACTAAGGGTACCATGATACTTTCTGTTTTGTCGAGCCCTGCTTTGGTCTCTTGTTTGATGGTTGCACGTGCTAAAAATGCGGTACATTCTGTTTTTTTTCCCATCCCAGTCTTTCACGACACTTCAGGTTTACTTATTTTGTTAGGTCTCGACTTCTCCGCTATGATCTTCCCAGTAGTTCATATAGGAGCTATAGCCGTTTCATTCCTATTCGTTGTTATGATGTTCCATTTTTAAATAGAGGAGATAAACAAAGAAGTATTGCGCTATTTACCAGTGAGTGGTATTATTGGACTGATCCTTTGGTGGGAAATGCTCTTCATTTTAGATAATGAAACCATTCCATTACTACCAACCCAAAGAAATATGACCTCTCTGAGATATACGGTTTATGCCAGAAAGGTACGAAGTTGGACTAATTTGGAAACATTGGGCAATTTACTTTATACCTACTATTTCGTCTGGTTTTTGGTTTCTAGTCTAATTTTATTAGTTGCCATGATTGGGGCTATAGTACTTACTATGCATAGGACTACTCAGGTAAAAAGACAGAATGTTTTCCGACGAAATGCTATTGATTTTAGGAGGACTATAATGAGAAGGACGACAGACCCACTCACGATCGACTAAAAGGAAAGTAGCCCGGAGATATTGGTTCAAATCCAATTCGTGAGATGGCAGTGATCTATAATAGGAAGAATTCTTCTACAGCTGATCCAACGGTAAAAGATTCTCTTTCAACCGAGGGGCATTAGTCAATCAATGAAAAGGAAGAAGTTGTTTAGTTCAAGAAGTAGTTTGGCTTCCTTTCTCTCTCTTCCGTTCTGTCTGAAAGTCCCCGCGCTTCTTCTGGCATCAGTCAGTATGGTTGCTTCCTTGGTTCAGCCTCTCTTTCGGTTAAAAAGATCCGTATGCCCCTGGCCTTCCTATTGGTTCACCGACCCGCCATTCAATACCGTCCGCATCCCCTGGCCTTCCTAGCAAGATACGTCTAGTTCTCCCTCCGCTTGCCTATCTCAGTAGGAAATTGGAACAGTCTCCGATTTCAAAGGCGAAGCCGAGGCAAGCAAGAGGTATACCTTTTGGAGCCGGAGCAATAACTGCTATAAAGGAAGCAGATGCGCAGGAACGATCCCTAAAGCAAATACTCGGAATGCTCCACGACTAAGTATACCTATTCAGACTCGCTTTTGTTCAATTGTAAATAAATAACAAGCAAGTTTGATGGAGATTTGTAGCATCATTCAAGTAAATACAGATTGAGATCGTAAAAACATGAGCTTGTGATATAGCTACACCGAATTTCGGACCGGTTAATGCAAGAACTATAAATAAATGACCAAGATCTCCTATGAAATATAAAAGATCATTCATACATAGCATAGTCCAAGCGGACCCACTTAAAATCTTTACTGAACTATGACCGGCCATCATATTAGCAAATAAACGTATTCCTGAGCTTAATGCGCGAAAACAATGAGGGATTAGCTCAAGGAGTACTAAAAAAGGTGCTAACGGCAGTGGGACTCCTGCGGGTAATGAGAAGCTTAAAAAATGAAGCCCATTTCTTTGAAATCCCACTATAGTAATGCCAAAAAAAAATAGAAAATGAGAGACCCAAAGTAATGATAAAATGACTTGTAACTGTGAAGCTATAAGGTATCATACCCTGAGGATTACAAAATAACGAAAAAGTAAAAGTGACCGATATGCAAGGGAAAAACTGTTGTTTTACATTTCCACCTATTTGTTTGTTTATCAGGTTCGGCACGAAATCATAAATAAGCTCTACCAAGGATTGCCAAGCATTAGGTACTGACTTTCCTCCTCCCTTTTTAGTAACAAAATGAACCAGCAGTAAGACCAAACTTAGAGTGAGCAGCATAAACAAAGAGGGATTTGTGAATGAGAAATACAAGTCACCTATCTTCATAGGAAGAAAAGGGATTATCTCAAATTGTTCCAGAGGGCTGGGGATGTTAATAGATGGGTCAAGACCGGGATGATCCTCAAAAATACCATGACTATCATAATTAGAAGGAGCCGAAGTTTCGGACGATTTTAAACTAGAATCGGAAATAGTCGTCGTAGATTGATTATAAAAATCGTGAGAGCTGGAGGATGTATCACTCCCAGTCGAATCAAACCTAGGGAAATAATAAGGAATCATGGATCTGTGTAGTAAATATAATATCAGCTTCTTTCCAACAAGAGGAAAGACTTGTTTGTTGTAAATAGCTGGTTGGGTTTACCAATCAAGAAAGACATAGGACTCTTGGGAACAATAGGATGTGTTATACTTTTTTGTATTCACGCGGTTTCACTTTGATGCGTGAAAACATCCTGTTATAAATCCACTCAAAGTTTTTATCCTTCTCGATTAAATTAATTAACACGTGGTAGAGATGTATCTGCTTCATTACACTGTTAAAAATTACTAGTAATGTCAAAACAGAGGCCAGAACCAATCTAGGAATGGGGTAGTTCACTATAAAAGGGAGTGGGAAAGCTGCAGTAATTCTTTGGAAAAGCCCGGTTCTCTTTGTATTCGAGCTTTCATTCCTAAATCCACTATTTCGTTCCTTCATATACCTCCCCACCAATAGATAGAGACAAATGGGAATAACCGAACCACGTCTACAAAATGCCAGTACCATGCAGCTACTTCAAAGCCAATGTGATGCTCCTTGGTCAGATGACCAAGATATTGGCGAATACCACATATGATCAAGAAAAGAGTACCTATAATCACATGAAAACCATGAAAGCCAGTTGCTAAGAAAAAGGTAGAACCATAAATACTATCCGAAATAGTGAAGGGTGCTTGATAATATTCCATTCCTTGAAAGCCTGTGAATACTAGAAGTAGGATAAATATTAGGCCCAAACTGAGAAGTGTTGCACCCCCTTGAAATGAGTGCATGTACATAACACCTCCTACGGTGGTTGCCAAAGCTCCGAGTGAACCCGAAATAGGCCATGGACTTGGATCTACCAAATGATAAGAATGCCTCTGAGATTCAATCATAAACAACTTTGCCTCGGTTGTATGTAAACCCCCCCTTCACCCCCACCCCCAAAAGTGGTAAAGAAGGGCTCTTTTGGGTCTTCTTATATATATCTGACAGGACAAAGAAATAGGAAGGGATGGTTCTATCATTGCATTGATAGAAGTCTAACTAGAAAAAGATCTCTCTATAACTTTGAGAAGAGAATCGTTGGTTTGACCGACGAACTACGTGGGAAAATGGGCCTTCTCTCCTTTTTTATTTCCATCCATATATATGGTATGTTGAATCACTTGTGAAGTCGACTTTACTTGACCGTGTCTGCTTCAAATTCACCCTAGACTCGTGTCGTGTAGCAAGACTAACAAGTGGTCGAGTGAATTTATGATCGAACTCGCAACTATTATAAAAAAAGCAATACCTTTCTTATTTTTTTATTCTTCCTTGGCCGTGTGGAACATGGATTAGCATTATGTCATTCCTACAAGTGATCACCCATCCAGGATTTGAAGAAGCGCCATATGAGGACTTCGAGATCAAATATAAGATGTTTCTTTCAATTCCTCGTGAGCCACTTATTTCTCCGAAACAAGAGATAAAAGTTATTTTCCTCCTATTTCCGAATAAGTCGACGGCGTTACACCATTGGGATACTTCGAATAAACTAGAGTACATATAGGATACACCGGTGCTAAAACCTTTTCTAAAGATATCTTCCAAACTGTTGGGGTCGTTGCTCCGGATTTTGTTCCCCCGGTTTGAAACCAGTTAGTTCCGTAGTTTTAGAATTCTGCTGATCCCAAGTACTCCATCTCCATCATAGCATATGGGAATATAGAAAGTAAAGAGGAAAACGCATGACCAGAAGAATTGTGTGAAATAAGTGAATTTATCCAGTTGAGGCATGATTGATTGAGAAACAATGATTCCCTCCGGACAGAAAGAGAGTTCGGAGTCTTAAAGAATTAATTCTATCGAGTTATGGTTGTTGACCAACAAACAGAAAGGATGCATGGGGAAAGATGCATAAAGAAGTCAAGCTTAACATAAATGCTAAAAAGAAGGGTGGAAAAGGGATTTGATGAAGGCGACTATTTTGTGAAGATGGCGACTAGCCGACCCCTGTTCAGTCAATTCCTTAAGAATTGCGGCTAGCCTGCTTCTCCTATATTCAGGAGATAAGCCCATCAAGTGAGTTAGGAAGCATTCCACCCCTGGACGGATATCTGAATCATCAATACCACTGTCGGGCAGAATCAATTTTTTAACCTCCAGGATGATTGATTCTTGTTTGATTAGCGCATTTCTAAAACTCCCCCGAATCACCGGATATTGCTGGTAATTCGCTATATTAGTTAGTTCTTCCTGCAAATCTCTAAACGCCTGACCTGCAACAGGATAAAAAGCCCGACCCTCTCCGTCAGAAGCTGAATGACCTGGCTGATCCAGGTTTGGGTTTTCAATCCCCAATACAAGGAGAGCAGAACCCCCCTTTGGGAAAGGGGGTTGATTGAACCCCCACACCTCCTGATGAAGAGGAGTAGAATTGAGGAACTACGCGAGTCAGGTCATCCATAAAGAGATATCCCAGCCCAAGAAGGGCTATTATTGAAATCATAATAAAAATCAAAGAGACCACTTTAAATCTTCGTTTTCGAGAGGGATAATCAACTCCGCAAATATCGATCGAAACTTGAACCCTTGTATAGGTATGCAATTTAAGAAAGCACAAAAATTGAAATAGGTAGTCCGTTTTGGTACCATATCTATTCCCATGTTCCGATATTTGAAAATAGTAAACCCATTTTCCAGGTAAAGAATACAAACAATATCTTAATATGAATTGGCTATCCATATTAAGATAACGAATGCTCTCTGCTATAGCTGTTTTTCCAGTTTGTCGGTCCCCGATTATAAGTTCTCATTGACCACGGCCTATAAGAACCAGGCTATCTACCGCTTTTAACCCTGTTTGCATAGGCTCGTGCACTGATTTACGTTCTATAATCCCAGGGGCTTTCACTTCGACACGTCTTCGCTCGTGATCGCTTAGAGCCCCTCTTCCATCAATAGGTACTCGCGACCACACGCCTTAGCATAGCCTTTCCCGCAGGAACATCCACAATAGATCCAGTACGTTTGACAAGATCTCCTTCTTTGATAGCGGTATCACTACTAAAGAACAATTCATTTTACCGAGGTAATGCCGCAAAAGGGGTAGGGGGAATCGAAAGTATCAATGTAGTGTAACCCGAAATCCATCTTGAGTCCTCTTTCCATGGGCAACACCCCCACGTTCAAGCAATAGAACTATATAAGATTGTGAAAGTGGTATTAACCTGAAAGAGAATCCCTACAAATGAGGGAACTCCAAAGGAGGCAAGGAAAGGTGCATGCCTGTACTACAAGGTCCTGTTGAATGAATAAGACGACACTTCGTGTCTTTATCCTTGGATTAGGCAGCGACCCTTGGGACCTGGTCCTTTGGTCTTCCTCTTTACAGCAAGGCTTCGCCGGGGCTTGGAGTCGGGAGCGCAGGGAGGTGACCCAACGATCGGAGAAATCCAAGGCGACAGTCCCTTTGGGCCTGGCAAAGAAAGAAATCAAGGTTTTTGGCTCGCAATAAAGCTAGGGTCCTGATCGAGCAACTAGCAGTCCTATCTATCCACCTCTCCAGACACAATATCTTGAGTACCTATGATGGTGACCACATCTATTGGCATGTGATGTTTGGACATAGAATCGAGTCCTTGTGAATGGGTAGAGCCAGGTGCTCTTATTTTACGACGGTAGGGACGATTGCTTCCATTACTGACCAGAAAGACACCAAATTCTCCTTTAGGTGCTTCAACCGAGGTATAGGTAGAAGGGGCTGGTACGGAAAAACCTTATGTATAAAGTTCGAAATGGTTAATTGAGGTAAAGTAGACCGATGATCCTGTAGTCATTTGGCCGGCTATTGAAAGAAAAAGCTTGCATCTACTCTCCCTATTAGTTAATATAATAGGTTCGATCTCTCTCCAAACCTAACGTGATAGTTTCCCATCATAGGGCTTTCTATCTATAGATTGAGCCATTACCAAGGAGCTAATTCGTTCAGAACTCATTTGACTGCTTATATAGATAAGGCGGAGCGTCCTTGGCTCAGCATTATAGCACATAGGGACAATAACCTTCGCGCGTTCTCTTTCTCAGTAGCAAAAGCGCTTCTCTTTGCCCCTTATGTAGAAGGACAA
>JBBPBO010000003.1:49892034-49894534 GCA_037974295.1 Cicer cuneatum | reverse complement strand
CTCTTTAACCAACCTCAACAGGGGAGAACTCAACTACCCTTGCAGACAACTAAGAGCAGATCAAGGACCATTGGTGTATATGCCGTCAAAGCCAAATACCGATCTACTTCCCGATGGCGAATAGTTGGCCTTTTCTGCCTCCCTCAATGGACTGACCTAGTCGCCCTTCGGAGTATCCCGGATCGGCACTAAATCTCATACCCAATGAAAACCTAACCTTCTATTACTACTCCTTTCTAGAGAGATAGGCAATAAAGAAAAATCGTTTGCCCTAATGATGACATCGGCTATTGGAGTGACGCCGGGGCAGAGGGAAAATGGATCTGTGCCTGAGTCAACTCATCCGGATTCTGAGCGTTCTTCGGACCATAGAAAAACTAAACTCTATTCTACTCTCGCGGGCGGAGCATAAGGCTTCCAATTGCTCTCTGTCTATTCCCGTGACAGTGAGACGCACTTGTTTTTGTATGGATCTATTTTACTAGCGAAAAGGCACTTTTTGTATCTTCTTTCCTATTATATTTAGGGAGGGAATTGAAAACATCTTTCACTTGAAAGCGATCGATCTCGATAGAGTTGACAAGTCATCGCCAGCTTTTAGTATTTCTAAAAAATGCAATTATCTATTCCACCAGCAAAGCATAGATAAAAGATATACGCGCTTCTCCTTCATAAAAGAGCAAAAAGGCCATTTTTTATTCTGCTTAAGCGGATTAAGAAGGAAATTCTGCCCTTGGTAGAAGGGGTACAGGTAGTACGCGTACTTGGTGGCTGAAGACAGATGAAAAGGAAGGGCCAGATCAAAAGTTCCCCTGGACAAACCTGTTAAGAAATGCCCCAACCCCTGATGAAAGAGCTTTTCCTAGCGGCTTTTCTTAGAGACAGGAGGGGGTGAACCCTAAAGCATTCTCCAAAACCAAGACCGCCACTCTGAATCGAAAGAGGAGACAGACAAACTATATTCGGAAAGTCTTCCCGGAGAAAGAGAAGAACCTTGTATGTATACAACGATATACGTGCATACTCCAATGCAGCCTTCCAGGCCCGCGAGAATAAGTGATCGGACTAGGATAAGGTTGTTAGGCTGAGGTCAAGTAATTCCTGCTACTTAGTCGGCAGTTTGACCAACTGCCTAAAGGTCGAAATAAATCAATGCAATTGGCCCTGGCTATATGCTTAACACTTAGCAATCGTACAATGCATACTTTCTATCTCGGAAGGATAAGTCGGTAATCAATAACCTAAGCCGCTACTCTCGCCCTTAATGTACTACTAATCGCTCACTCGCTGACCCAGCTCTGGCACGCTTGCTTCTAGTCGTATGTAGCAGGTTAAGGGTGCTAATAACTCAACCAAACAATAAACTAACAAAGACTATGAAACTATGGCTACACAGCACAAGTACTCAATCATTGAACTAGGCCATAGGGATTCATTCAATGCTTAAAGTGAGAGCTAAGGGTTGAGTTCAACTAGTCAGTATTGGGTTAATAGGGTAGATAGCTTGGATCTTTTTTTATCCTGTTAGGAGAGGGTGAATGCACATAGATAGGATGCACGCTCAGAGTGTACTGCCGTCCGAGGAAAAGATGCGATACAAAAGAGAATTCAAGGTGTACTGGAAGCAAAGACTGCTAGGCGAACAAAGAAATGAATTGACGAGATACCAAAGGAACCATCTGAATTCCAACCATTTGTCTCACCGTTGGAAATAGGCAAGCTAGCTCTTCTTCACTATCTGAACTAGCGCCCTCTTATCTCATCAATTCATAAATATAATCTTTCGATTCCCTACTCTAGACCTTCTGAAAAGAAGAAAGAATGTATGTAACAAAGTGAGCCGGACCCCTCCTAGTCTATGCCTAGGCTTCCAGAAAGGAATGATAAAACATACCATATCCCGATACGCGCAGACCGCCCACCCTATGATTCCAATTGAGGCTCTGCAAGACCTGACCTTTTTGGTTTCACTGCCATTACTCACGATTTGATGGCACCGCTTCCCTCTATAGAACATATTTTCGCGATCTTGTGCAATCATAAAATCTGCCTATTTCGAGCATTATCGACTCACTATTCCTCGTCTTTCAATGTGCAAATATCAATGTACGACGAGGTCTACCACCTCTTGTCCTAACACTAGTTCATCTCGGTATGATGATGGGTAGTCACAACAGCAAACGAAGAATGAAGCCTTTTTAGACTAAAAGCCCACTGAGAAAGAGGTATTGTCATCAAGCTAGCCTTTCACACCTATGAAGTTGTCTTGAATGAGTCCTCCTTTGGCCGGTTCAAGTGCTTTCCTTATTTTAAATAATAGGCAGGCGCAGGAAAATCTCAGTCGCATTCACCAGGCGCATACCTTATCTTAGGTCTCGAGCTTCAATTGGCTTCAAACCCGCTTTTCTCGCGTGGCCCTCCGGCAAAAAGAAAAGAAGCTTCAATTTGTCCAATTTCGCCCGAGAAGGAGTGCCGGTTTTGGATTCTTTTTTTGCCCGCG
>JBBPBO010000003.1:49839534-49887034 GCA_037974295.1 Cicer cuneatum | reverse complement strand
GGTCTCACAAATTGAATTTGAAAGACCCACTTGATTGATTTCCAATAATCAAAAAATTATATCAAAGTCTCAAATTGGAAATTTTTTGTTGATTTTTATCAATCATCAAAATTATTGAACACTTAGTGCAAGTCGTTTGAGAAAAAAAAAAGAAAAAATGAAATAAAAAAATTGAGGAAAAGAAAGAGTGTTAGGTTGCAAACCTGTAAAGATAGCCTAAGCAAAAATTAGGATAAAAAGACAAAAGAAGAGCAAATTCTTTGTCCTAAAATTATATGTTTCAAAAATAAGCAATCAATTAGTGTTTTGAAATGTAGTTTTTCCATCATTTTTACCTTGCTACCATTTTGAACAAAAAAATCTTCTTCCATAAGTCAAAACAAGTATCACTCTTACTCAAAGAGTTAATACAATATTTGCATTACTTTTCCACAAGTTATAGTTTCAACAAAACAAACAAAATCAATCAAAACGCATGGAATAAAGACTTAAAAAAGAAGAATATGCAAAAAATAAAAAAAAGATAGCATAAATTCCTTGATTCATATTTTACGAAGTGTGTTTATGAGTTAGATAATCTTTTGTCTTATGTGACCATTGAATAATCATTGGTACCTCATATATCATTTATTTTATAACCCTCTTAGCCATTAACTACACTACAAGCCCAAGAATTTCATTCTAATTAATGATTGATTGCTCATTTTCTTATTTTTAATTTTGGGACAAATGGAAATCGGCATTTGTAAAAACAATAAATAAATAAATAAATAAAATCTTAAGGGCTTGCACACCCAAGACTTTCCAAAGAAAGAAAATTTAAACAAAATTCTTGTGATTACCAATTAGAATGAACTCTCTACAAAAACAAACGATGATTATCCAATTTATCAATTTGTTATCATTCAAATGATAGACCAAAACTGGGGCATTCATTTTTCAACCGAAACAATTCTCTTAGCCTCCACTGACATTCATATATTCAATAAGACAAATGCTCGTTCATTCAATCCATTCTCTTTACAATCATTCAACGCTCACATTATGAGGGAAATCTTTCAACCTCATACTTCAAAACTAGGGCAACATCATTGTTGTCCCATTAAAATATTGTGTTTCTCAAAACTCTAACTTGGGGCATTCCTTGCACCATTCATTCTAATCATATATATACACAATCATTTGTATATCCCTAAAATCAAGATATCTTCTCGATCTTACATCCAGTTCAAAGATTGGGTATACCTAAATTATTAGTTTAGGAAAATTCATTATCTTTGAATCTATCTATATCATGCGTAAATTCAAATACAGAGCAATTCCTCCATTTTCACTTCATCCGCATAATGCACAAATGGGGCATCTCCTCGATCATTCATTTTTCCATTTCTCAAAAATTAATTTCGGTGTGTTTTCCTAATGATCCATTTCATCTCAACAAACTCTCACCATCGTACCATTATGGGGCAATTTCTATTCCATTTTGCTTCGCTTGTGCGGAATATTTTGGTAATATCATGTTCTTTAAACTAAGACAATTGTTTGTTAAGTCTAAATTAGAGCAATGTCATCCTTCAGTGATTGAAGCAGTTATCGAGTTTTCAAAACTCATGTATCTCCATCTACCACCAAATATCTCGTCCTCCTTTCGAGGTACGATCCTAACCAAGCCTATCTATCTTAAATGCATTGTCATGCACACTTAATTAATACAATGCTTCAAAGAAAGAGAATTTGAGTTCATTAACATGATCTATCAATTCATTTGCAATCTTCAGTTAACATCTTTGGCAAAAAAGAATTAAGTTTTTTAGATGTTCTTGTCAATAAAAGACTAAGGTGATGAAAATTATTCGACAACTGTAGTCAAAAACCATAGTTGGTCATATTTTCCCAAGAAGTCATTACTCACTCAACCATTGTTAGAATACAATTATCAAGATACACTAAATTGTAACAGTTGAGTGAAAATAACATTAAAACATAAATATGGCAAACTTGATTTTGCTTGAGTTTCAGCTCAAATGTTATTTTACATATTGAAGATTTTCAAGGAAGTGATCAAGTCAAGAAATTCGTTTCTTACACAAAAAACACCTTTCTCACCAAACAAGGTCATTGCATCCTCTTGTTCTAAAAAATGAACAAAGACAACAAACAAAAAACTAAAGATCAGGTGCATCTTGAGTTTTTGCATCAGCACATACAATCATAGAGTGTAGATCCATGCACCTTGCACTAATCATGTGTGCATCATTCTAGCATCATATCATGCATCTAGGCATAACTTGACCCAACGCTCAAATGATACACAAATTATTGCCCAAATACCAATCAATCCATAAAATTTCGCACAAATCGACCAATAGACAGTCTACTCAATTGGAGTAACCTTCAAAAGTAAGGTTTGATCGTATTGGAGTAACCTTCAAGATGTACATTTTGCTTGATTATGACTAATGTTTTTTTTGAGTTATGGTAACTTACTAAATGTACATTCTGTTTGGTTATCAAAAGCAAAATTTATGGATAAATTTAGTTGTTGCAACAAAAACTAGTCCTATATTTCTAGGACTTGAGTTGTGACATCTTAAAGATCCCATAAAATCTCAAAAAGTCCAATTTTCATTGGCATCTCAAACACTAAGTCCATTGTTCATTGGCACTTCAAAGCACAACATAGACACCTCAAAGTCCAATCTCCATTAGCACTCCAAATCCCAATATCCATTGACAAACAAAAAATCCAATCTTCATTGGCATCTTAAACAATAATCCCAATTTTTATTGGCACATCAAAGACCAAAGTTCATTGGCATTCCAAAGCCCAATAGTCATTGGAAAATAAAAAAGTCCAATTTTCATTGGCAAATAAAAAGTCCAATTTTCATTTGCAACATAAACACAAAGTTCGATTTTCATTGGCAAACACATAAAAAATGTCCAATTTTCATCGACATTTGAAACCCAAAGTCCAATATTCTTTGGCATCCCCCTAAACTCAATCTTCATTGGCTCTTTAAGCCCAATATCCACTGAAATCCACAACCATCGTTCGTTGGTAGCTTAGAATGCTTTGATACACCAAACCCAAATATCCATTGGCATCCACAATATGTACTCCTTAGCATCCAGTGCCTAAGATTTACAAGGCACCTCTAACCCCAAAACCCAATATTTAATTGGGAAGCAACAAGTCCAATTTTCATTGCCACTTCCAATGAAAAGTCCAGTCATAATTGGCACCTCAACCAAAGCCCAACGTTCCATTGGTAACATAAAGGCCCAATCTTCATTGGCACCATATAAGCTCACGTCTATTGACATCCCAAAAGTCCCATAATCATTGGCACCCCAACCAAAAGCCCAACACTAATTGGCAACCAAAAATCCAATATTCATTGACACCGAAATCTCAGTTTTCATTATCCATTGACACCCAACCCCAAGGATCTACAAAACACCATAAAAGCCCAATATCCATTGGCATCCAAAGCCCAATGTTCATTGGCACCCTAAAGCCTAATTTTATTGGCACCACAACCCAATTTTCACTATCCATCAATACTACAAAAGTCCAGGATTCACCAGCAAACCAAAATTCCAATATCTATTGGCATCCAAATCTCGTTACCTACTAGGTAACGATCATTTATGTTTTTATTGATCTACGCATCGGTAACCAATCTGAAGATGATCACTTACCTTCTCATCGATCTATGAATCAGTAATCAATTCGAAGACGATGATCTATATGTTTGTCAATCTAAGCACCAGTAACAAATCTAGAGACGATCATTTGCATTATTGTCGATCTATGCATCGGTAACCAATCCGAAGACGATCATTTTTATTCCTATTGATCTATGCATCAATAATCAATCTAGATATGATCATTTACATTTATGTTGATCTACGCATCGGTAACCAATCCAAAGACAATCATTTACCTTCTCGTCGATCTACGTATCAGTAACTAATCCGAAGACGATTATCTACATTTTTGTTGATCTATGCATCAGTAACCAATCTAGAGAAAATCATTTATATTTTTGTCGATCTACGCATCAGTAACCAATCCGAAGACGATCATTTTCATTCCAGTTGATCTACGCATTAGTAACCAATCTGGAGACGAACATTTACATTTTTGTCGATCTACGCATAGGTAACCGATCCGAAGACAGTCATTTACCATCTCGTTGATCTACGCAGACAATCATCTACATTTTTTTCGAGCTACGCACTAGTAACCAATCTAGAGACGATCATTTACATTTTTGTTGATCTACACATTGGTAACCAATCCAAAGACGATCACTTTCATTCTTGTTGATCTACGCATCAGTAACAAATCTGAAGACGATCATTTTCAATCCTATTGATCTACACACCAGCAATAAATTTGAAGACGATAATTTCCATTCATAATTTGGTAATCAATCCGAAAACGATAATTTTCATTTATATTGATCTACAAAACCATCAATAAATCTGGAGACGATAATTTTCATTCATAATTTTGTAACCAATCCAAAGACAGTCATTTTTTATCTACGGAACATAACCAAGCTGGAGACGATCATTTTATTCCCATTGCTTTCGCATTAGCAATTTATCAATCTTCACATTATACTCGCTTTTCCATTATTCTCGTAACTTTTAATTTTGTTAACCTCACTTTTCATTTTACTTGCTCTTACATACAACTTTCACATTCACAATTTGACAAACAAAATTTGGATCCTTATATTTACTTATCTTTTACAAAGATAATATGATAACATTGTTATTCATATTCTCTAGTAAAATATAATTAAATAGGGGCAACTGTCATACCCCAATTTTGTTTGGCCAATTAAAGAATTTAAAAAAATAATAATAAATCATAATCATGTGCTTAATTTTATATACTTTCAATCACATTTTCTTGTTTTAAAAAATGTCTGAAAAAATCAAAATCAGATTCATAAATCAAGACCAATAATTGAGCTCACATTCTCATTGATGCTTTCACAAAAGTGTCTAATTTACATCATAAAAATATAATAAATAAAAAAGTAACAATAACAAACAAGCAAATAAAAAAATAATATTTTTGGTAGAAAAAGAAGGGTTGTACATGCCTCCCTCATCCAAATTTTCAGCTTCCATGTTTCCCTCCTTTTGCATCTTCACCAAATTTGTGTTGAGACAAAACCCCAAATTAAATATTTTGATGATAAACAAAGATTAATTAAGAATTATAATTATAATCCTAAGCATTTTATCTAATATGTGTGCTTGAGTGTAACACCCCGAGTTTAAAACACAGCGCGAGTGTATTTTTTTTTAACCGAATAAATAAATAAAAGAATTCAGAATTAATTCAAAACGAATTAAAATAAAATTTTCATTAATTCATTTCATAAAATAGTACGTCATAATCCAAAACGACCAAAAGTAATTAAATAACTACCTCACGATTAATCAAGTAAAATATTTTTGGAAATTTAATCTTCAAAATATATCAAAATAAAGATACATCCAAAAGCTGTATCCTGAACCCACCAAAATATTATCAGAGTGCGGAAAAATATTAGCGGAAAAGTTATACAATAATTCCCAAAATAACCAATTACATCCCTAGCGTTCAAGACCCTATACAACAAGTCTAATTGCTCATGCACTAAGGCTACAGTAGCACGATTTCCACCGTATTCTCTACAAGTCTCGTATTCACCCAGTTGTCCGTCCCTCTGCGTTGTCAACCAATACTGCGTACGTCAAGATCAAGGAAAACTAACGACGTCTCCGTCGTTAGTGTAACCGTCGGAGGGAAGCATTCGGGTATCATCTGAGGGCAAAGCCCAAATTTCTACAATAATAGTAAAGGGTCACCGACCGAAATTAACAATTAACACATAGCATTTATATCACAGTAACAAACATATCCATGGCATATCATATAACAATGATAATAAATAAGGATGCTCATTTTGAAATTTCATGACATGTATGCCTTTTCAAACAGCAACCAATTACTATGGAAAACATGTTATAAGTACAACTAACACTTCAGCAATCCCAATCATTCATCAGAAATTCAGATTTTATAAAGTACTTACACACATCAATTTCCAATCATCAACATATATCCAAATCGTGACCCACCGATCAATCACCCCGATGCAATATGTGTATGCTCATGTATTCAACTTCTTGGAATTACCAAGGTGCAGTCGCTCACAGACCAGCACAGTTTAAATATGTTTGACTTTAACGGCCCTCAAGACCAGGGTGCAATCGATCAACAGATCAGCACCAGTGCAGTCGCTCAACAGACCAGCACTCGTGCAGTCGCTCAACAGACCAGCATGTTTTACATATACCAAGGTACAGTCGCTCAACAGTCCAGTACCAGTGCAGTCGCTCAACAGACCAGCACTCGTGAAATCGCTCAACAGATCAGCACGTTTTTGCGCATTTCAGGATACAGTCGCTCAACAGACCAATACCAGTGCAGTCGCTCAATAGACCAGCACTCGTGCAATCGCTCAACAGATCAGCACGTTTACGCATTACTCTGTGGCCCATCGCAGGTACCACCTGACTATGCAGTGCATGAACATGCAATGTTTTCTCTTCACTGAAAACAGTATGCAACATCAGTAAAATTCAGCTTTTCCATCATTTCCCTAAAATATCTCAACACAATTAATTTCATTATCATCACATCAATAATTAAACATTCAAGCATCTCATCATTACCACTTCGTGTTATCTCAAAACTCCATTCTTTATTATCATAAGTCTTCCCAATGTTCCTTTGACTCTTGAAATTCATAAAACAGTGCTTAAAACTGAGATCTCTGGAAAAAACACGAATCTGTATTCGAATACAGCTTCCTTGTATTCAAATACAGAAGCCAAAACAGTGCAGAATCAACACTCTGTATTCGAATACAGCTTCCTTGTATTCAAATACAAAGGCTGTCATAGTGCAAAATCATCATTTTTCACAACATCAATAGAGATCTCAAAAGTTTCATCATTACCACTTCAAACCGTCACCAAAAACTCCATTTTAATTCATCACCAACCTTCCCAATGCTCCCCCAACACTTAAGGTTTGTAAAACAATGTTTAAAACTTTGGTTTTCTGAAAAACACGAATCTGTATTCGAATACAGCTCCCTTGTATTCGAATACAGAAGCTAAAACTACAATTTCAACACTCTGTATTCGAATACAGCATACTTATATTCGAATACAGAAGACAAAACAGTGTATATTCAGCATTTTCCCAACATCATTAAAGGTTTCAAGAACCTCATCATCTCCTCTTCAGAACTATTTCAAAAACTCCATTTTTAAATCGTTTCAAACCTTCCCAATGTTCCCCAATAATTAAAGTTCACATGACAGTGTCTGGAACTTAATTTTCTGGAAAAACACGAATCTGTATTCGAATACAGCTCCCTTGTATTCGAATACAGAAGCAAAAATAGTGAAATCAACATCCTTTATTCGAATACGAGGGTGTTGTATTCGAATACAGATGTGAATACAGTGGTAAAATTTCAATTTTGTATTCGAATACGACATTGTCGTAGCCGAATACAGATGCTAAGTCAGAAGCAAAAATCCTTCATCTGTATTCGAATAAAGAGGCCCGTATTCGAATACAAGTTCAAAAATTTGAATAAAACAGAAGCTTTTCAGGTTGTATTCGAATACACTCATGCCGTATTCGAATACACCTTCGAATTCAGTGAAATTTTCCTGAAACCGCAACACATTTTCAAACTTTTTCCTTTGAAAAACCAACACAACCCCAAAACAGTTCCACCACTCTTTTGAACCACAAAACTCAGGCATTTTTCATCAATAACAGATTGTCCAGAAAAGCACTTTCATCATTTTAAATCCTTTTCTTTTGAAAACATCAACAACACCAGAATCACCCAAAATAGAATGACAACCCCCACAAAACAGACATTTTTACACGTTTACATTAGGATCATTTCTCAAGGCACATGCAAGGTATTTTCTAGTATTCTTACACAGTCAAAACAACATGCAAAGCATTTTCCAGCTTTCTCACACAAACAGAACATCACTGATGTATTTCAGCCAAAACAGCAAACATCACATAACATCAAACATCAACAAAATGCATTTCTCGCATTTTATAACAACATGCAAACAGTTTTATGAACATGTATTTTGATTATCTTCAAAATAACATGCAAATCATTTTTCAACTTTCCCACACAGACAAAACAGCATTGAGATAACCACCAAACAGCAATATCACATATTGTTAAAATCTCAACAGAAAGCATTTTTCATCCTTCAAAGTGACATGCAAAACAGTTTTTCTTCAAAAACAGTAATGAAACAACATTAATGCCACAACAGTATGCCTTTACAGCCCTAATGCAAACTAGAAAATGGAAGGTGTCCTTACCCCTGTTACGTTTCTGCTCCCACTTACGTTTCTGCGTCAAAAATCGGCGGAGTTTCTGTTTGCGTTTGCCGCTACCAAAGTGGGTTCCCTGGCTCCGTAATGAAGAGAAGAACAACTTTTGATCTTGGTACTTGGTGTTTCGGTGCTTGGATTTCCAAGTAATCTCACTTTTGAGGAACTCTTTTTTTTTTTTTTTGAACGTGAAACAGAAATCAGAATGGGATGAAGAAGGGATACGGTTACTGTTACATGCAGTATGGAGGAGGAAGTTTTTTCTGACTTTGCTCTTCCTTCTCACTCCTATATATAGGCATATGTGGGTGCCACCTCATCAAAAATAATATTAAAATATTGCTGGACCCTCCAGCACTTAACTAATTTCGTCGCAATTAGCCGATAATCCCTTAATTAACTGCCCAATAATTTAATTACTCGTAATTAAATTAATTTACTCTTCATCCAATAATTTTAATTCATCTTTCAAAAATAAATATTTATATATATATATTCACACAAAACATACATATATTAAATATTTTACAAATATCCCCAAAATACACTTAATATTGATTCCATAATTTAATTTTAAATTTAAGGGTCTTACATTGAGTTTATTAAACAAGATAGGTATCAAGCAACTCAAACCAGATCATATTAAAGAACAAAAAAACTGAGACTGTGAAAACAAGAACGTTCTGGACAGTTTTGAAGAAAAACGAAACAGGTTCTCCAGGTGCTCCAGAAATGCAAAAACGGATTCAGATTCAGTTTTTGCAGTTCAAATCCAAGCATGTTTTCTCAATGTACTAGAGCAAACCTCTATTGGAAGATTACTCTACAAAGACAAAGGATACATTTCATTAAGACAAAACTGAGTTGCCACAAAGAGCAAGAACGAAGATTGTTCTTGATCTTTAGAAGCAAGGATGCCCAGAATCGAAGAACGTTCTTGGTTTTTACATGATCCCACCTACTCCCTGACATAGAACAGCTAGACGGCTCCCAACGGGCAAATGAGCTGTGATAAGCTCTTTTGAAGCCTATAAAAGAGACCTCAAGATGAAGGCAAAGATCAGAACTTAAGAAAGCAAGCAATCCATCATTCACAACCAGATTCAAGAGTCTTTAAGCTTTTCAAATATTTCTCTAAGTTCTATTCAGCACTCAGTGATTGCAACATTTGACCACGATTGAGTTCAAAGTTCCCTACTGAGTTCCAAAGATCATAATCCATACTCAAACGCGAGTTGAGGATAATTAGATTATGTCATACTCTTTATCTTCTTATTGTAATCTCCAGACAAAGTGTGTTGAACTAATCTTGAGAAGTTGCTGGAAATCCTTCTATGCTTTAAGAAGGTAGTGTGTAAATACTTTCTAAAGATTGAAAGCTAGATCTATGAAAATCCTTTCTGGTTTGAAAGGTAGTGGTTTGTAACATATCAGTCCAGATCAGAAGAAATGATTGTCCAGAACATAAGACTTAGTCCAGATTTAATTCGGATTCAATCCAGATTGATTCCAGACTTAGTCCAGATCAGAGGATAAGACTTAGTCCAGATTTAATTCAAACTCAAATCCAGATTTAATCCAGATCAGAGGGAGAAATCACACTCAGAAATTAGAGGATATCATCAGAGGCATAAATTATATGCATGAATCAGAGGATACCATCAGAGGAAAAAGTCACAGGCAGAAATCAGAGGAAGAAAGTCACACAAAAATTAGAGGATATCAGAGGTAGAAACTCACACACCAAAATCAGAGGGAGAAATCAAAGGCACAAATCAGAGGATACCAGAGCCATAATCAGATGATACAATCAGAGGCAGAAATTAGAGAAAGAAATCACAGCAGAATTCAAAGGAAGAAATCACATGCAGACAGCAGAGGAAAGAATTAACACGCACAAATCAGAGGCACGTATCAGAGGATGATATCAGAACATATCATCACAAGATACCAAAGGCAGAATCAGATGATACCATCAGAGGGAGAAATCAAAGGCAGATATCACACAGAAATCATAGGATATCATGACATGCAGAAATCAGAGGAAGAATCAGAGGGAGAAATCACATGCAGAAATCAGAGGACGAACTCACACTCAAAAATCAGAGGGAGAAATCACACAGAAATCAGAGGATATCATCACTTGCAGAAATCAGAGGAAGAATCAGAGGGAGAAATCACACCCATAAATCATAGGCAAAATCTTAAAACCCAACAACAACAACATCAATTTACAAAAAACAACATGTTAATTACTTGTGAATCAGTTTGGGAAATACAGAAGGGTATAATTGGTATTTTCGAATTTTGTAAAAAGTGCAAAATATGCAAAAACATCCTTCAAGAGGTCTCTTCCTGGAGAAGAGACCTCTCACTAGGGCAATAAAAAATTTGCTTCAACAGGTCTCTCCCTGGGGAAGAGACCTCCTGAAGGTTCTTAAAAGTAGGGCAATTCTGTATATTTTTTTCAAAGTGGGGCATTTTTGTATTAAAATTTCAAAAAGATGATATATAGATAAAAAATTCTTCTTTGGTAGCTCTACCCCAACTAAATGAGATAGTATATGAATACTCAAACACAAATGTTATATTATCTGCCTACCAACTCTCAAAATTCCTTAAAAAAAAAACCTACCTACCTATACTAGTGGAGTATACATTTTAACAAGGCTCCATGCACTTTTTTTTACAAGAAATAAAATGTATCATGCATGGGTGCTATATTACCTACCTACCTACCCTTGCGAAGGAGATCAAAACAAAAACCAAATCAACATCACGCAAGATATCTATTATCAATAATAGGGTATTTCAATAAGAGGGTGCACTTCAAACATTTTTCATTTATCTATTCCTCTATATTTATGAAAGTTTTATCCTATACTCCTACAATTATATCTATACCTCCACAAAATTTTTAAAATGCCAAAATTACCTTTTATTTTTTTACTATTTTATTAAATTAAAATTTACTTTTTTTTTACCTTCTACCGAAAAACTTGAAAAAAGTTTTCCAAAAAAGACGCATACATTTAACACTACTGGAAAACTTGCCAAAAAAATTTTCCGTAGTCTTTTTTTTTTTCTTAAAATTTAAAAAAAAAAAAAAACTACCGGAAAATTTTTTGGCAAGTTATTCGGTAGTATTAAATGTAGCGTCTTTTCCGGAAAACTTGCTCTCAAGTTTTTCGGTAGTGTTAAATGTTGCGTCTTTTCTAGAAAATTTTTTTCAAGTGAAATAGAACATGAAACCGTAAGCTCCCAAGCAGTGGGAGGAGCTAGGGCTCTGACCGCGTGCCTGTTGAAGAATGAGCCGGCGACTCATAGGCAGTGGCTTGGTTAAGGGAAACCACCGGAGCCGTAGCGAAAGCGAGTCTTCATAGGCCTATTGACACTGCTTATGGACCCGAACCTGGGTGATCTATCCATGACCAGGATGAAGCTTAGGTGAAACTAAGTGGAGGTCCGAACCGACTGATGTTGAAAAATCAGCGGATGAGTTGTGGTTAGCGGTGAAATGCCACTCGAACCCAGAGCTAGCTGGTTCTCCCCGAAATACGTTGAGGCGCAGCAGTTGACTGGACATCTATGGGTAAAGCACTGTTTCGGCGCGGGCCGCGAGAGCGGTACCAAATCGATGCAATTCTAAGGATTCCCCCGGGGAAAAATAGAAATGTCTCCTACATTACCCGTACTATGTGTAAGTAGCAACGTAATTTCATAGTCATTCGGTCTGAATGCTAAATGAAGAACATAAGCCAGATGAAGGAACAGGAAAACCTAGGATGTAGAAAGGAGTGATTCGGCAGATTTAGATTCCTATATTAGTCTCGCGTCATACGGCTCCGTCTCGGAAGAAGGACCCCCCTTTCCTTTGACCAACGGGTCCTCGAACCAACCTTCCCGTTTTCTTGCTCGTTAGCGCTTTAGTTTTCAATAAGTTTAGGCTTGACTAATAGAATATATAGGGCTTTTCTCGCTTGTTTAGTATTGCTTTGGCTTCGCCGTCCGTATCTTGCTGGATAAAGTAATTTGATTAATAAGTCCATTTTTACGTTATTTCGTACTGTATTGTACAATTCCTTTTGTTTGGGGGATTTTTTTCTCACGCGATAAAAAATGAAATTATAGAATGGATTGCTACCTATGACTAGATCTCGTATAAATGGAAATTTTATTGATAAGACCTTTTCGATTGTAACCAATATATTATTACGAATAATTCCGACAAATAAAAAGAAAACACAAATACATATTCTTTATAACCTTATACCAAAACAACATAGTTATATACGGATAGAAAAAATGGTCTATAAAAATACATATTTCGTTATATATCAAAGCAAGATAGACAAATTTCTAATAGATCAATAGATTCTATGAAATGTCAAAAAATCCCGCGATTGTATTATATTTTTTATTTTTATTAAACATACGTATGGTATTGTATATTATTTAAATTATTTTATCGATTAAATATTTTTGAATCGATTTATTCGTGAGGAGCCATATGAGGTGAAAATCTCATGTACGGTTTTGTAATAGAGATGGAATTGAGAAACAACCATCAACTATAACCCCAAAAAAACCAGATTCCGTAAACAACACCGAGGAAGAATGAAAGGAAATTAAAAAAAAGTAAATTTTAATTTAATAAAATAGTAAAAAAAAAATGAAGGGTAATTTTGGCATTTTAAAAATTTTGTGAAGGTATAAGTATAATTGTAAGAGTATGTATAAAACTTTCAAAATTTATATATAAAAGTCAGGCCCATTCACGCTAAGTATCAAAGTTTATTTTAAGACAATCTAGCATATTTATTTTTGTTAATTTGAAGGCTCACATTGTTTCATTTAAAATCTCACGTAATCCTCTCTTTCCCAAGCTTTTGTACGCCTTATTCCTTATATTTTACTCCCCCTCGTTTCATTTGAATTGTGCAAGAATTTTAAATAAATAAAATAAATTTTATTTATTTAAATATAACGGGGTCTTGCTAACAAATATTTTAAAGGCATTTATTAAGCAATCAAAAATAAAACTTTTATATAGAAAATAAAAATTTTTAAGCTTGTTGAAAATACAAATTTTAATATATTTTTAATTGATTTTTTCATTTTTAATTTTTTAACAAGTCTCTTTAAAACATTTATTAATATTTATCATTTAATTAAAAGTTATTAATATTGTATGCATATATATTATAAAGTTTGAGAGAGAAAAAAATGACAGTAATTTATTACGAGGACGAGGGAGTAATTCGCGTAACTTCCATTTGCTCATAGACTACAACATCCCATAATTGGCCACCTGTCTTTCATAAAAACTAAAACCCCATTCTTATGTAAAGAGATCAAACCCATTTCGTTGGCCACTCAAATGGTTAAAAAAACCAATCATGCATTCAACGTTTAATTGAAAGATGAAAAATTCAAACCTCAAATAAGTTTTTCATTGTTAATTTTCATCAGGAGCAAAAGAACGCTGATCGCAAAGATGAAACAAAAAATAAATATTATAAAAAATTCAAGTCGTGCATTGATAAGTTTCATCTTCACCGTACAAATTGATTTTGAGATAATGGTATCAAAGTCTACTTGATTAGATCACCCACCGTTTATATACACGTACCGAATATTAAACTCTATAATAGTTTATAAACAGTGATAAAAATTATAACTTCAACTTCTGAAATTATTCATTTTTATAACTTAATTCCGATATTAAATCACGAAACTATAGTCACATCACTTAAAATTTGTTAAATTAATATTTTTTAGTTAACAAATTTAAAATAATGAACAAAATTGTCAAATTTTAAAATAGAAAAATCAATTTAGTGAATTAGTGGAAATAAAATACTAAAACTATAATTGAGTAACCAAAACAGATGATTAAAAAGATTTAGTGTCAAAATAAACTTTGAGATTTAGTGTCAATTTCCGGAATATGAGATGAGATACACTGTAGTGTCAAAACTTAAACACCAAGTCTCATCCCTTCATTTAATTTAATCTAAAGATCTAAAATAATCACTAAAATAATTTATATGATTAAATATTTTGTGATTTATCTCATAATATTTCCCTTAATAAAAGATTTGGCATCGTATTGTCCCTCACCAACCAGAAAGAAACATTTATTGTCACAAGATTTCCTCGGTCTCTCTTTGTTGGATAAACATAGGACGAAACAATTGAGTTTTTTTTTATATATTGTTGCTTGAACTCAATTAATTTTTTTTTTCTTCCGGTACATGCTTGAACTCAATTCTGAAACGTATTATTTTCCTTGAACAGATAAAAATGGTCCTTGCAACTATACTACGAGTAGGAGAATGGATACAAAACGGTCCTTGCAGCCATGGTCGTGTACAAATAATCTAGTGAGAGAACAAAGGGCTAGAAGGGTGACGTCTTAAATGTTTCTTTCTATTTAGGTTAGATAACGGTATGCAAAATCTTCTATGTGTGGGACTAATTACAAAATATTTATTTGTGTGAATTATTTTAGATATTTAGATTAAACAAAATGAAGGGATGAGATTTGGTATCAAACTAAATGTTGACATCAGTGTCGATTAATCTCATTCGAATATTACTTTTTTTCATTATTATAATAATGTATTGTTTTTTCCACTTTGATAACGTAGTTCATTTAATATGTTAATATTCCTAAAATAACTTTTGTATTTAAATTTGTTAAATTTAATTTTTTATATTTCAAAATAAATTAGTAGTATTAATATAAGATATATATGTTTGAAAAAAATAATAAATGCACTTAATAAATTAAAATATTGTTTATATTAACAGACAATTTTTTTTCTAAAGGGTGTTTATAACGAAAGAAAGAGATAGTGTGTGTGTGTGTGTCTCTCTCTCTCTCTCTCTCTCTATATATATATATATATATATAGTGTAAATAGTTTTTACATTGTTAATTAATTACAGTTGTTAACTTATTAGAAACGTTTGACTTTTATCATAAATATTTTTAAAGTCATGTTCCTGAATGGTTGTAATGGAATGACAGTGTAAATTATTTTACACAGTGCATATGACAATTAAACTCTCTCCATCTCTCTCTCTCTCTCTCTCTATATATATATATATAAGAATGTATCAAGTGAGAGAAATGGTAATATGAGATGATTAAATTTTGACGAAAGAGTGTTAATTACGATATGTTTATGTTTAAGCTACTAAAATAAAAAAATGCACAAAGTAAAATAAAATAATAAAAGGATAGATACACATAAAAGGGTTTTTGATTATTGATTGAGTGTGTCTAAAAATATTACAAGTAGTGATATTTATAGGCAAATGTTAATCATATTGCCATGATTGTGGCCTATAGAAACATAGCATTGCTCAGCTAATTATGCGTGTAATGCGTGATATTTGATAACTTCCGCTTATGAGAATTATGTGGGTAATATTACATATTGTTTGTTAGTGGCGCTAAAAATGTAGAATACAAGTGCAACTATCAAATTATCAAGTTCTACTAAGCTTTGACTCACTCTTATGCATGTGCGACCTTCAAGGACCTATGTAGATTTGAGAAAGATTTGACTGAGTCACATTCAACTATCCTTTGTTCGCCTAACCTTACTTAGGCTAAGGGAGATTCGGTTATCACAAAATTCAACTTGTTGTGATTTTGGGCTTGCAAACTATTTACTTTTAGATGTAAACAAGTGTATAAGATTTTTGTAAAGACTTTTATAATCAAGTTTTTATAGAATAGATAAAAATAGGCTTGATTATAATTTTTTTCCTCTATTTTATTTTATTCGTTTTTGTCATTTATCTTTTATCTACTATTCATTTTAGTCTTTAATAAAATCACTACAAGAAAACATTTGTATACCTACGGAAAATTACCCACAGATCTTAGTTCGTGGGTAAATTATTAATTACCTAAGAAAAAACCATGACTAAATTTTTTTATTGAATAAATTTATTTATTTTAATTGGATTCCACAGTTAGTCCGTAGGTAAAATTAAAAAAATACGTGGGTAAAGTTTAAAAAAATGCAACTCAACTTAAGTTTCCAATATATCTTCGTATTTTTTTTACCACTGATTCTCCGTAGGTAAATGAAGAGAATAATATTAAATTGTTTAGGGATTGTCTGTGGGAAAATTAAAAGTAAAGTTTTGTTTATTATTATTTTTTTTTACAAAAAAAAACTTATTATGAAATTGTTGCCACTTGTCCCAGAATCAACAAAAGTAAATCCCGAGAACCAGGTTGTCTAAAGAAAAAAGTTGCCGCTCAGAGCTCAATGCGATACAACCAACTAGGTTACCACTGTAACACCCCGAGTTTAAAACACAGCGCGAGTGTATTTTTTTTTTAAAATAAATAATTAAAATGATTTTTCAAATTATTACTTCAAAAGAATTGAAATAATATTTTCTTTAATTCATTTCATAAAATGGTACGTCATAATTTAATCGATGAACGTAATTAATTAGTTTCATCATAAATATCACTAAGTAATTATCTTCGGAAATTAATAATAAACATTAAATACATTTCAAAAGATCAGTGTCATATCATTTCAAAAAGGAAATATCAGAGTGCGGAATAGGTTAGCGGAAAAGTAATACAATAATTTCCAAAATAAAACAAATTACAACCCTCAACACTAGGCCCTATACAAAAAGTCTAGTCTGATCATGCACTAAGCTACAGTAGCACGGTCTCCGCCGCATCCTCTACAAGTCTCGTCTTCAGCCAGTTGTCCGTCCCTCTACGTTGTCCACAAATACTCCGTATGCGAATATCAAGGAAAACAAACGACGTCTCCGTCGTTAGTGTAACCGTCGGTGGGATGGGTTTGGGGTTCATCTGAGGGCAAAGCCCAATTTCCACAATAATAGTAAAGGGTCACCGACCGAAATTAACAAATAAACACATAGCATTTATATCACAGAAACAAATGCATCCATGGCATATCATATAACAATGATGAAGAATAAAGATGATCATTTTGAAATTTCATGACATGTATGCCTTTTCAAAACAGCAACTAATTAATATGGAAAATATGTTGTAAGTACAGTCAACACTTCAGCAATCACAATCATTTATCAGAAATTCAGATTTTATAAAGTACTCACACACATCAATTTCCAATCATCAATATATATCCAAGTCGTGACCCACCGGTCAATCACCCTGATGCAATATGTATATGCTCATGTATTCAACTTCTTCGAATTACCAAGGTGCATTCGCTCAACAGACCAGCACAATTTAAATATGTTTGACTTTAACGGCCCTCAAGACCAGGGTGCAATCGCTCAACAGATTAGCACCAGTGCAGTCAATCAACAGACTAGCACGTTTAACATATACCAAGGTACAATCGCTCCACAGATCAGTACCAGTGCAGTCGCTCAACAAACCAGCACTCGTGCAATCGCTCAATAGATCAACACGTTTTTGCGCATTTTAGGGTACAGTCGCTCAACAGACCAGTACCAGTGCAGTCGCTCAACAGACCAGCACTCGTGCAATCGCTCAACAGATCAACACGTTTACGCATTACTTTGTGGCCCATCGCGGGTACCACCTGACTATGCAATGCATGAATATGCAGTGTTTTCACTTCACTGAAAACAGTATGCAACATCAGTAAAATTCATGCCTTTCCATCATTTCTCAAGACATCTCAACACAACAAATTTCATTATCATCACATCATAAATCAAACATTCAAACATCTCATCATTTCCACTTCACATCATCTTAAAACTCTATTCTTAATTATCATAAGTATTTCCAATGTTTCCCCCAATTCTTAAAATTCATAAAATAGTGTTTAAAACTGGAATTTCTGGAAAACACGAATCGGTATTCGAATACAGCTTCTCTGTATTCGAATACAGAAGTCAAAACAGTGCAGAATTAACACTTTGTCTGCGAATACAGCTCCCTGGTATTCAAATACAGAGGCAGTCCCAGTGCACAAATCAACATTTTTCACTACATCAGTAAAGTCTCAAAAACTTCATCACCACCACTTCAAACTATCACAAAAAATTCCATTTTAATTCATCACAAACCTTCCCAAGATTCCCCAACACTTAGGGTTTATAAAACGATGTTTAAAACTCTGATTTCCTGAAAAACACGAATCTGTATTCGAATACAGCTCCCTTGTATTCGAATACAAAAGCTAAATCTGCAAATTCAACACTCTGTATTCGAATACAACATACTTGTATTCGAATACAAAAGACAAAAACAATGTCAATTCAACATTTTCCCAAAATCATTTAAGGTTTTCAAGAACTTCATCATCTCCTCTTCAAAACTATTTCAAAAACTCCATTTTAAATCATTTCATACCTTTTCAATGTTCCCCAACACTTTAAAGTTCACATGACAGTGTTTAAAACTTGATTTTCTGGAAAACATGAATCTGTATTCGAATACAGCTCCCTTGTATTCGAATACAAAAGCTAAAACTTGAATTTCTGGAAAAACACGAATCTGTATTCGAATACAGCTCCCTTGTATTTGAATACAGAAGAAAAAATTGTGAAAGTTAGCATCCTGTATTCAAATACGAGAATGTCGTAGTCGAATATAGATGCAAATACAGTGTTAAAATTTCACTTATGTATTCGAATACGACAAGGTCGTAGTCGAATACAGATGCTAAGTCACAAGCAAAAATCCTTCATATGTATTCAAATACAGAGGCCCGTATTCGAATACAAGTTCGAAAACTTGAGTAAAACAGAAACTTGGCAGGCTGTATTCGAATACACTCAACCTGTATTCGAATACACCTTCGAATTCAGTGAAATTTTCCTGAAACTACAACACATTTTCAAACTTTTTCCTTTGAAAAACCAGCACAACCCCAAAACAGTTTCTTCATTCTTTTGAACTACAAAACTCAGACATTTTTCATCAATAACAACTTTTCCATAAAACACTTTCATCATTTTAATTCATTCTCTTTTGAAACATCAGCAACACCAGATTGTTCTCAACATAACAGAAACAGAATCACCAAAATAGATTATCAATCACAACAAAACAGAACAACATTTTCCAGTATTCTCACACCACCATAATAACATGCAAAGCACTTCCAGCTTTCTCACACAAAGAGAACAACATTAATACATTCAGCCAAACAGCAAGCATCACATACATCAAAACACCAACAGAGTGCATTTTCGCATTTTATAACAAGTAGCACAACATTTTTATAAATATGCATTTTGATCATCTTCAGAACAACATGCAAGACATTTTTCAGTTTTCCCACACACAAACAAAACAACATTAATGCATTCAACCAAACAGAAACCATCGCAGAATCAGTACACATCAACAGAATGCATTTTCTTCATTTTTTTCAAAATGTCATTGCAAAATAGTTTTTCTTCAAACAATGATGAAACATCAGTAATGTCATGACAGTTATGCATTTACAGCCCTAATGCAGCTAGAAAGTGGAAGGTGCCCTTACCCCTGTTGTGTTTTCTGCTCCCGTTCACGTTTATGTGTCAAAATCGGCGAAGTTCTCGTTTTGCGTTCGCCACTACGAAAATGGGTTCTCTAGCTCCGTACTGATGAGGAGAACAACTTTTGTATTGGAAGTTTTCTGGTTTGGTGCTTGGATTTCCAAGTAATATCACTTTTGAGGAACTCCCTCTTTTTTTTTTTTGTTTGAACGTGAACAGAATTCAGGATGGAAAGGGAAGGAATACTGTTACATGCAATATGGAGGAGGAATGGGTTTCTGACTTTGCCCTTCCTTCCCACTCCTATATATAGGCTTGTGTGGGTGCCACCTCACCCGACACTTGTCTGATCCTTAGCACTTAACTAGTCTCGTCGCAATTAGCCGATAATCCCTTAATTAACTATCTGATAATTTAATTACTCGTAATTAAATTAATTTATCCTTCATCCAATAATTTTAATTCATCTTCCAAAATAAATATTTATATATATATATATATTCACTCAAAACATACATATATTAAATATTTTACAAATATCCCCAAAATACACTTAATATTAATTCCATAATTAAATTTTAAATTTAAGGGTCTTACATTACTACCCCCCTTAAATTTATTTCGTCCTCGAAACTACATGTCAATAAAAAACTGAGGATATTGTTCCCTCATCTTACTCTCTAGTTCCCAAGTCGCGTCTCCCGTAGTTGGATTCCAAATCACTTTGACTAGTGGGACTTCCTTGTTCCTCAACTGTTTAATCTTCCTGTCTTCAATCCTTACAGGGAATACTTCAAATGACAGGTTATCCTTCAGCTGAATTGTGTCTGGTTCGATCACGTGTGACGGATCCGAAATGTATTTTGTTAACTGCGACACGTGAAATACGTCATGCATATTGGACAGTATTGGAGGTAAAGCGATCCAATAAGCCAATGGTCCAATTCGTGCAGTAATTTGGTATGGTCCAATAAATTTCGGAGTCAACTTCCTTGACTTAATAGCTCTGCCAACACCAGTTGTAGGCGTGACCCTTAGGAATACATGATCACCCTGCTCGAATTCCAAAGGTCAGCGACGCTTGTCAGCATAACTCTTCTGACGATCTTGTGAAATCTTCATTTTCTCTTGTATTCTCTTGATGTTCTCTGTAGTCTGTTCCACCATCTCAGGTCCAACAATCATACTTTCTCCGTCCTTATACCTGCATAAAGGCGTCTGACACTTGCGTCCATATAAAGCCTCATAGGGTGCCATTCCAATACTTGCGTGAAAACTGTTGTTGTAAGTAAACTCAATCAATGGCAACACCTCATCCCAGTTTCCTCTATCATCCAACACACATGCTCTCAATAGATCTTCCAAGGACTGGTTTGTTCTCTCAGTCTTTCCGTCTGTTTGTGGATGGTAAGCGGAACTCAATTTCAGTTTCGTTCCCAAAGCTTCATGCAGCGCTCCCCAAAAATGAGATGTGAACTTTGGATCGCGGTCCGATACAATACTCGATGGAACTCCGTGTAACCTTACAATCTCAGCAATGTAGATTTCCGTCAGCTTATCTACTTTATAAGTGGTCCTTACCGGTACGAAATGTGCGGACTTTGTCAATCGATCCACTATTACCCAAATCGAATCATTTTTCTTCCTTGTCTTGGGTAATCCAGTTATGAAATCCATGGAAATGCTATCTCACTTCCATTCCGGTATATCCAAAGGTTGCAGCATTCCAGCATGTCGTTGGAGTTCCACTCTCGCTTTCTGACAAGTTAAACAAGCCGATACGTACTCCGCTACGTCCCTCTTCATTCTTGGCCACTAGTAATTCTGTCTTAAGTCCTGGTACATCTTGGTTGCTCCAAGATGAATACTCAACTTACTGTTATGAGCCTCTTCCAAAATCGTTCTTCTCATATCCGCAACTTCCGGTACACAAACTCTTCCATTACATCTCAGAATATTATCTGGTCCGACCCTGAACTCAGTTGTCTGTCCTTGCGCTATCAGATTCCTCTTTTCTTGGATCAATGCGTCATCTTGTAAGTTTGCAATCTCCTCAAGTAGACCACTCGAAATTGTTATCATTCCACACTTTAAAATTCCTGGTGCAAACTTTACGTCCAAGTGTAGATCTCTAAATGCTTCCCACAACTCTTGTTGTCTAGCCATTATCAGTAAAGATACTGACACACTTTTCCTACTTAATGCATCAGCCACCACATTGGCTTTCCCAGGATGATACTGCAATGAAAAGTCAAAATCGTTGAAAGTCTCCATCCATCTCCTCTGACGCATGTTCAATTCTTTCTGATCGAACAGATACTTCAAACTTTTATGATCACTGAACACCGTGACCATGCACCCATATAAGTAGTGTCTCCAGACCTTTAATGCAAACACTACTGCAGCATGCTCTAAATCATGAGTAGGATAGTTCTGTTCGTGAGTCTTCAATTGCCTTGAGGCGTAGGCTACAACTTTCTTGTGTTGCATCAAAACACATCCCAGACCTTGGTGAGATGCATCACAGTAAACCTCATATGGTTCCTCCGGCTGTGGCAAAACCAATACTGGTGAGGTTGTCAACTTTTCTTTAAGTAGCTGAAAACTTTCCTCACACTTCTCTGTCTAGGAAAACGACTGATTCTTTCTGGTGAGTTGTGTCAAAGGAGCTACAATCTTAGCAAATCCTTCAATAAGTCTCCTGTAGTACCCTGCTAGTCCGACAAAACTCCGTATGTCTGTGATAGTCTGAGGCTGTTTCCAGGCAAGAATTGTCTCAATCTTTGCCAGATCCACAGAGATTTCTTCTTTTGTTATCACATGTCCCAAGAAGTTCACTTTCTCTACCCAAAACTCGCACTTCGACAAATTAGCATACAATTGCTTCTCGCATAAGACTTCAAGAACTTGGCGTAGGTGTTCTCCGTGTTCTTCTTCATCCTTTGAATAAATCAAAATATCATCGATGAACACCACCACAAATTTATCCAGAAATGGGCTGAAGATTCTATTCATATAATCCATAAATATTGCTGGTGCATTCGTAACTCCAAAAGGCATCACGAGATATTCATAGTGTATGTAACGAGTCCTGAAAGCAGTCTTTTTAATATCTCCTTCTCTTACTCGAATCTGATGGTATCCTAATTTCAAATCAATCTTTGAAAACACCGCTGCTCCCCTCAATTGGTCCATCAAATCATCGATGTGTGGTAAAGGATAACGATTCTTGATAGTTACCTTGTTAAGTTGCCTATAATTCACACATAAACGCAAACTTCCATCCTTCTTTTTAACCAACAACACCGGAGCTCCCCACAGCGACACACTTGGTCTGACAAATCCTTTCTCCAATAAACCTTCAACTTGACCCTTAAGCTCGCTTAATTCCAATGGCGACATCCGGTACGGCGCAATTGAAATAGGTCCAGTTCCTGGTTACAAATCAATGAAGAACTCCACCTCTCTCACCGGGGGTAATCCTGAAATTTCTATTGGAAATATGTTCGGATATCCTTTGACTAACACCACATCTTCTATGTTCACATCCATATTGGTCTCCACGTTAGCCAATGATAAAAATTCCTAAGTTCCTTCTCTCAGTGATACTTCGAGTTTGTTAGCAGCCAAATACCAAACGACTCCAGGTTTGGGGAAAAGAACTAATTTTCGAGCGCAATCCAAGACTACGTAATTATACGTCATCCAATCCATGCCGAGAATGATCTCGAGTGATTGTAGGGGTAGACTGATTAAATTAACCAAGAAATCTCTATTCTGAATCGTTACAGTACAATGTAAACATGCAGAGTTTACGGTCAAAGTCTTAGCAGGTGTGGAAACAACCAAATCAAAAGGTAAAGCAGACACAAATAACTTCAAACGATGCACACAGTTCATAGCATTGAAAGAATGGGTTGCCCCTGAATCAAAAAGTGCAGTTAAGGTGTTACCTGCAATTTCGTAATCTTGCTGGATTAAATTTAGAGCTTGATTCCCAGCTTCAGCACCCATGTGATAGACGCGTCCCCTAGCAATAGGACGAGTAGCCCTAGTTGTGTTCACTGTTGGTTCCACCTTCGGAGCCCGACAATCCCTCGCCACGTGTCCTCGCTTCTGGCAATTGAAACACATAAGATCCCTTGTGCTACAAGCAGTAGCAATATGTCCTTCTTTCCCACATCGATAACATCGGACTCCTTGTCCCAATTGCCGTCCAAAATTCTGATTTCCCAGCCGATTTTGGCCTCTCTTGTTGTTTTGTGGCCGGTTATACGGCTTAGCAACTTGCTTTCCTCTACTATTCTGATAGTGCATCCGACTAGGCCCTCCTGAATTAAAGTTCCCTCCTCTGTTGGCCCTCCTATTCTTCATCTCTTCAACCTCTCTACACTTCTCCACTAAGACTTGGAAACGTTGAATTCCCAATGGTAAGACCGAGTCTTGAATTTCATATTTCAGTCCATTTTGAAAGCGATGGCACATAAACTGTTCATCAACTTCTTCCCGGAAAAATCTGAAATGCCTTGATAGCGATTCAAACTTAGCCGCATATTCTCCCACCGTCATGTTTCCCTGGTGCAATTTCAGAAAATCGTCACCCAACTTGGTCCTAGTGCTCATCGGGAAGTATTTGTCCAAAAACTTCTTTTTGAACGACTCCCAATTCACCTCCTCTTGAGTTGACCCCATCAGTAGTCTTGTACTTCTCCACCAATATTCTGCATCCCCTATCAGCAGATACGTGGCATAGTTGACCTTCACCAGTGCTCGACAATTAATCATCTCGAAGATTTTCTCCATCTCTTGAATCCACTGGTCCGCTCTTTCTGGACCCTCATCACCATTGAACTTTGGAGGATTATGACGACGAAAATCCTCTAGTCCCCTTGATTCAGCAGCACGAATCTCTCTTTCTCTTTTCTCCAGATCTCTTTGAGTCTTTGCATCCGTCTGTGTAGCAACAGACGCAGCCACGTTATTCATCGCTTCAGCCATCCTATCCTATCGGCTGACATTGGTTCTTGTGGTGTCATCTCTTCGTGGAGGCATTATTTCCTACAAAACCATCATCACTTCAGTCACACACAACTTACACAAGACTTGACACTTTAACTACTTGCTCCTATGCATGATCAGATAATGACTCAAAACCAACACTTTAATCAGAGCTTTAACCCAAAACTTTAACCAAATGCTTTGATACCACAATTGTAACACCCCGAGTTTAAAACACAGCGCGAGTGTATTTTTTTTTAAATAAATAATTAAAATGATTTTCCAAATTATTACTTCAAAAGAATTGAAATAATATTTTCTTTAATTCATTTCATAAAATGGTAAGTCGTACTTTAATCGATGAACGTAATTAATTAGTTTCATCATAAATATCACTAAGTAACTATCTTTGGAAATTAATAATAAACATTAAATACATTTCAAAAGATCAGTGTCATATCATTTCAAAAAGAAAATATCAGAGTGCGGAATAGGTTAGCGGAAAAGTAGTACAATAATTTCCAAAATCAAACAAATTACAGCCCTCAACACTAGGCCCTATACAAAAATCTAGTCTGATCATGCACTAAGCTATAGTAGCACGGTCTCCTCCTCATCCTCTACAAGTCACGTCTTCAACCAGCTGTCCGTCCCTTTGCGTTGTCCACAAATACTCCGTATGCGAATATCAAGGTAAACTAACGACGTCTCCGTTGTTAGTGTAACCGTCGGTGGGACGGGTTTGGGGTTCATCTGAGGGCAAAGCCCAATTTCCACAATAATAGTAAAGGGTATCCGACCGAAATTAACAAATTAATAAATAAACACATAGCATTTATATCACAGAAACAAATGCATCCATGGCATATCATATAACAATGATGAAGAATAAAGATGATCATTTTGAAATTTCAGGACATGTATGCCTTTTCAAAACAGCAACTAATTAATATGGAAAATATGTTGTAAGTACAGCCAACACTTCAGCAATCACAATCATTTATCAGAAATTCAGATTTTATAAAGTACTCACACACATCAATTTCCAATCATCAATATATATCCAAGTCGTGACCCACCGGTCAATCACCCCGATGCAATATGTATATGCTCATGTATTCAACTTCTTGGAATTACCAAGGTGCATTCGCTCAACAGACCAGCACAATTTAAATATGTTTGACATTAACGGCCCTCAAGACCAGGGTGCAATCGTTCAACAGGTCAGCACCAGTGCAGTCGCTCAACAGACCATCACGTTAAACATATACCAAGGTACAATCGATCAACAGATCAGTACCAGTGCAGTCGCTCCACAGACCAGCACTCGTGCAATCGCTCAATAGATCAGCCCGTTTTTTCGCATTTTAGGGTACAGTCGCTCAACAGACCAGTACTAGTGCAGTCACTGAAAAGACCAGCACTCGTGCAATCGCTCAACAGATCAACACGTTTACGCATTACTCTGTGGCCCATCGCGGGTACAACCTGACTACGCAATGCATGAATATGCAGTGTTTTCTCTTCACTGAAAGCAGTATGCAACATCAGTAAAATTCATGCATTTCCATCATTTCTCAAAACATTTCAACACAACAAATTTCATTATCATCACATCATAAGTCACACATCTCATCATTTCCACTTCACATCATCTTAAAACTCCATTCTTAATTATCATAAGTCTTTCCAATGATTCCCCCAATTCTTAAAATTCATAAGACAGTGTTTAAAACTGGAATTTCTGGAAAACACGAATCTGTATTCGAATACGGCTTCTCTGTATTCGAATACAGAAGTCAAAACAATGCAGAATTACCACTCTGTATTCGAATACAGCTCCCTGGTATTCAAATACAGAGGCAGTCCCAGTGCACAAATCAACATTTTTCACTTTATCAGTAAAGTCTCAAAAACTTCATCACCACCACTTCAAACTATCACCAAAAATTCCATTTTAATTCATCACAAACCTTCACAAGATTCCCCAACACTTAGGGTTTATAAAACACTCTGTAAATTCAACACTTTGTATTCTTATACGGCATACTTGTATTCGAATACAGAAGACAAAAATAGTGTAAATTCAACATTTTCCCAACATCATTTAAGGTTTTCAAGAACTTCATCATCTCCTCTTCAAAACTATTTCAAAAACTCCATTTTAAATCTTATCAAACCTTTTCAATGTTCCCCAACACTTTAAAGTTCACATGACAGTGTTTAAAACTTGATTTTCTGGAAAACACGAATCTTTATTCGAATACAGCTCCCTTGTATTCGAATATAGAAGCTAAAACTTGAATTTCTGGAAAAACACGAATCTGTATTCGAATACAGCTCCCTTGTATTCGAATACAGAAGCAAAAATTGTGAAAGTTAGCATCCTGTATTCGAATACGAGAATGTCGTAGTCGAATACAGATGCAAATATAGTGTTAAAATTTCACTTCTGTATTCTAATACGACAGGGTCGTAGTCGAATATAGATCCTAAGTCATAAGCAAAAATCCTTCATCTGTATTCGAATACAAAGGCCCGTATTCGAATACAAGTTCGAAAACTTGAGTAAAACAGAAGCTTGGTAGGCTGTATTCGAATACACTCAACCTGTATTCGAATACACCTTCGAATTCAGTGAAATTTTCCTGAAACTACAACACATTTTCAAACTTTTTCCTTTGAAAAGCCAGCACAACCCCAAAAAAGTTTCTTCATTCTTTTGAACTACAAAACTCAAGCATTTTTCATCAATAACAACTTTTCCATAAAACACATTCATCATTTTAAATCCTTCTCTTTTGAAACATCAGCAACACCAGATTGTTCTCAACATAACAGAAACAGAATCACCAAAACAGATTATCAATCACAACAAATTCAGAACAACATTTTCCAGTATTCTCACACCACCATAATAACATGCAAAGCACTTCCAGCTTTCTCACACCAATAGAGTGCATTTTCGCATTTTCGAGTATTCTCACACCACCATAATACATTCAGCCAAACAGCAAGCATCACATACATCAAAACACCAACAGAGTGCATTTTCGCATTTTATAACAACCAGCACAATAGTTTTATAAATATGCATTTTGATCATCTTCAGAACAACATGCAAGACATTTTTCAGCTTTCCCACACACAAACAAAACAACATTAATGCATTCAACCCAACATAAACCATCACAAAATCAATGCACATCAACAGAATGCATTTTCTTCATTTTTTTCAAAATGTCATTGCAAAATAGTTTTTCTTCAAACAATGATGAAACATCAGTAATGTCATGACAGTTATGCATTTACAGCCCTAATGTAGCTAGAAAGTGGAAGGTGCCCTTACCCCTGTTGCGTTTTCTGCTCCTGTTCACGTTTATGCGTCAAAATCAGCGAAGTTCCTGTTTTGCGTTCGCCGCTACAAAAGTGGGTTCTCTAGCTCCGTACTGATGAGGAGAACAACTTTTGTACTGGAAGTTTTCTGGTTTGGTGCTTGGATTTCCAAGTAATATCACTTTTGAGGAACTCCCTCTTTTTTTGTTTTTTTGAACGTGAACAGGATTCAGGATAGGAAGGGAAGGAATACTGTTACATGCAGTATGGAGGAAGAATGGGTTTCTGACTTTGCCATTCCTTCCCACTCCTGTATATAGGCTTGTGTGGGTGCCACCTCACCCGACACTTGTTTGATCCTCAGCACTTAACTAGTCTCGTCGCTATTAGTCGATAATCCCTTAATTAACTCTCTGATAATTTAATTACTCGTAATTAAATTAATTTATCCTTCATCCAATAATTTTAATTCATCTTCCAATATAAATATTTATATATATATATATTCACTCAAAACATACATATAATAAATATTTATATACATATATTAATATTAATTCCATAATTAAATTTTAAATTTAAGGGTCTTACAACCACCACCGTTCAGAGCTCAACGCCATGCACAGGTTCTCTCTTTCTCTCTAAGTAATTTGTCATTCGCTCTCTCTCTCTCTCTTGTTCGTTCTCTCTCATTACTCTCGCTTTCACTCTCGTTTGTTGTCGTTATCTTGTTTGCTCTCTCTAATTTATTCTATTTTCATGATTATTTGTTGCGTAAATGAAAGTTTATGAATTGATTTGCAAACCCTAACTCGTTCTCTCGTTTTGTTTTTGCACTGCTCGTTGAAATCCCTAACATCTCATTTCACAAGTAAGAGCTTAAAAATCCCCAACTCTGTTAGTTTAATCCTTCTCATTTCATGGTGTTTTTTTAGGATTTTGAATATGATGAGCTGGAAGAGGTATTGGAGTATTACCCCCAATGGTATCATGGAGTTGACAAGGAAGGTCAGCCGGTTTACATCGGGAGGCTTGGGAAAGCTTATCCTGGCCGGTTGATGCGCATTACCACAATGGATCGATATTTAAAATTCCATGTCCAGGAGTTTCAGAGGACTCTATAGGAAAAATTTCCAGCGTGTTCCATTGTGTCGATGAGATGGATTTCTTCAACCACAACAATATTAGATGTACATGGCTTGGTATGCAGGATATTGTTTTTCTAAAAGTTCTATGCCTAATCAATAAAACATGATGTATGGCTTATAGACTTATAGTTTGTACTGGTCTTTGATTATTGGTTATTTATGTATCATGCTTTAAGCATTGTACTAATCCTTGTATCTTGTACACACATTCAATGTTGTGTTCTTAGTTTGTCTTTTTCACAATTCTCAGTTTCAGGATCTACATTGTTTTTAGTACTTTTTCCTTGCTGAAATTTTAATTGGCACTTGATAATATGTAATGCAGGGAATGAATAATTTCTCGCCTACAGCTGCAAACCTGTTGGTTGATATCACAAAAATAGATAACAATTACTATCTTGAGGTTTTTACATTGTCCCTTCCCAAAGTTACTTTTGGTTTCAGTCCTCTTCCTATATAAACAAACCTGGTGGTCAACATATGTTTGCAGACGTTACATCTAATGTATATCGTCAATGCTCGTCCCAGATTTAGGAAGATGCTTTGGCCCACAACTCATAAGTTTCTTGATGCCAAAACTATTCCAAAGATGCAGGTAAAGTGCATGTGTGCGTAAATAGGATAAACTAATGTACACATACCCGCCTACTTTTCAGCAGTACATTAGCACTAAAAAATGTTTAATACATTCAAAGGTGTAGCTTTCTTACATACTCCTTCTAAAAAATGGTTGGTTGTACGTTATCAACTACTATTAGAATTTTATAATCTGGACTTGCTCATTTTTAAAAAAAAGTACATTAGCAAATTATAACTAACAAATAGTTCAAAACACCTGAATGTGCTTGTTGCTAAAATACTCAGTTGTATTTCGTATGTCCTTTTCCTGAAGTCCTACTGATAACAAGTTACTTCCCTGAAATTCCCGGTTCTTGAACCCAAGTCTTTATCTAAATTACATGATATTATTGACTCTAGGTATGCATCTATGCATTCTTCGTAATATATATTGCCTAATATTTATTATTCAGATGGTTGTTTACTTTGTTGTTTGTAAATGCATCTATACAGTTAGTTGCCATATTTTTTGGATGGCTTGTGTAAATGTCTTGGAGAAGGTGGATGTCTTAGGTCTAACAAGGGTGCATGGAATGATCCTCATATAATGAAGGTAATGTTTCTCAGCTATCTTTTGTTTCTTTGTCCTTTCTGTCAGCTTTTGGAAATATCTACAACTTGGAATTGATTACCTTGTTGAACTAGAGTATTGTGACAGTAATTTAGGTGTTCTGATTTTAGTTGGTTCATATGGTCGATGATGCATTTGGTCCTGTGTATGACTTCCCCGTTTCCTTTTGATTATTTGTGTTTACTATTGTGTGTGCTAATTGTTTTTATTCATCTTATTTTTTATTGATGGCTCCAAAAGAAAAAATTAGACTCAAGCTTCCTTTGAAGAAAAATCGCATGATTTTACCGCATAAGGTAACTCAAGCAGCTCAGCAGGTACAAGCAACAATTGATCAATTGCCACTAGATGCCAATGTCACTACACCAACCTCACAATATGTGTGACATCCCACCCAACACATGTTATGCCTCCTACCCAACAAGTTGCAATGCTTTCACCCCCACCTAGTAAGGTGCATCAATCTAAACCAATTATTTTGAGAATTATAGTAGTGTAAATTGTCCTTATTTTGAGATTTGTGGTAGTCGCAATGTGTATTTTGAAAACACTATTTATATAAAACTTCACTTTGTTTTGACAATGATGTTTTAATATGCTTACAATTTATTTTAAAAATATATTTTAAAAAAATACAGGAAACAGTAGAATACAAAATAGAATGAAAATCATTTTTTCATTACCCACGAAAATTCCATGAGTAAATGATAATTTACCCATAGACATGTCATGTATAAAATTTTAAATATCAAATAGAAATCAGTAGAATTTTTTACGGATTATTCGTGGGTAATGTTACTTGTGACTTTTCCGTCGATAAGTATATGTGTTTTTACCAACGGAAAATTTGAGTAACTTTACCCACAGAGAATCGGTGAGTCATACTATCCACGGACATTCCTTAAGTAACTGTATCTCACTACTTGTCCGTGGGTAAATATTTTCCTACGAGCGAAATAGCTACGAAGCCGTGTCCGTGTGTAACTCGTGAGTAATTTTACGTTACTTACGAACTTTCCGTGAGTAAAGATAAAATTTGCCGTATGTAACAACAGTTTTTCTTGTAGTGAATGACAGATTTGTATAAATTTACAAAATATAAAAAATTAAAATGATTATTAAGTAAAAGATAATTGACTAAAACGTTAAATAAAAAACTAAAACGATTAAAAAAAATAAAAAATCAAAATGAATATTAAATAAAAGATAAATAAAAATATATATATTTGAAACTAAAAAATAAAGTTTGAAGTATTAAAAAAAATTATTGGTGCTTTGCCTGCCAATATTTTAGTGGACTACGATCTTTATAGGTCGAGAACAAAACTCATTTTTTTAAAAGTAATCAAAATATCTGTATTTTATACTCAAGAATTACGTAGTTTTGATTTTTCCATCGCATCTCGAGTTACGTAGGAGTAAGATCGCACTCTTGTCAAACACAATAATAAATTTTTTTTTCTTTTAATTGAAATACACTTATTTTTCAAATTTATGTTCTTAAAAAAGCACAAGTTATATTTGCATTTTAAAAAGGAGAAATAAATTTATATAAGTTAACATTAATATTACACAATTAACTATAAGTAACCGTATTTAACGGATGTTGTAGGGTGCTAATACCTTCTCTACGCATAATTGACTCTCGGACCTAAAATTTAGTTTCAAATACTATTTTTTTATTTTTAAAATAAACTTTGATGATAACTTCATTTAATTCGAAACACACTTGAAATTTTAGACCGCGACAAGTCGTATGTCACTATGAAGGAGAAATGAATATAAATCATTGATTTAATAGGTAAATCAATTCAATGGTCAATATTTTGTATGGGTGACTTATTAGGCAAGTAAATTTATATTTTCACTTAAACCCAACATATAATTCCATCTAGACCCCAACAGATATGACAAATTATCACGTTGGTTTCGTTTACATATACTAATTAAATAGATAGTAGTTATATTTTATTTTATATTAAATAAATAATTTAGTCAACAAATATGAAAAATAATTTGTTTTATCGGTATAATTTTTTTATCAAAATTAATACTTTAGATATTATTATATTTAAATTTACGTTCATTTTTTTTAAATTTGTATTTAATATTTTTAATAAAAACTTAGAGTGAAATGATGGTCCTACAATTCAACATTGTTTGTGTGTGTATATATATATATATATATATATATATATATATATATATATATATATATATATATATATATATATATATGAAAAAACAACAAACTTAAATTGAAAAATGAAAAGAAACAATGATTTCCTAACTTCATGATATAATAGATCAGAACTGATAAAAAATCAGTATGAAATGTGTAAGACCCTTAAATTTAAAAATTAAATTATGGAATTAATATTTAAGTGTATTTTGGGAATATTTGTGAAATATTTAATATATGTATATTTTATGTAAATATATATATATATATATATATTTATTTTGGAGGTTGGATTAAAATTATTGGATGAAGGATAAATTAATTTAATTATAAGTAATTAAATTTCGGGCAGTAAATTAATAGGTTAGCTGTTAATTACGACGAGAGTGGTTAAGTGTTTGATGGTCAAGCAATATTATAATAGTACCGTGTTGGGTGAGGTGGCACATATGTGCCTATATATATATGAGGGAGTAGCAAGAACAAAGGTAGAAAACACATTTTCCCTCCTTCCTTACTGCATGCGACAGAACCCTTCTTTCTCTTCTCTTTCTGTTTTCTGTGTTAGTGGTAACCAAATAGTTGCTCAAAAGTCAAATTACTTGGAAATCCAAGCGCCGAACCAGCAAGTGTCCATAACAAAAGTTGTTCCCCTCATCGTTACGGAGCTAGAGAACCAACTTTTGTAGCGGCGAACGCGAATGGGAGTTTCGTCGACTTTTCGCGGTAACGTAAACGAGAGCAGAAAACATAACAGAGGTAACGGGCACCTTCCAACTTTCTAGATTGCATTTAGGGCTATAAATGCATGTTGATGTGTGTTTATATTTGATTTTTCTGGTCTGAAAACGAAATTGTGGTTGCATGTTGTTATAATGATGAATATGCATGATAGTGATGTTTTTGATGATCTATGATGTTTGTTGTTTTGGCTGATACAACATTGCTGTTTTGGTTGTGTGGGGATACTGAAAAGTGTCTTGCATGTTGATTTGGGGATGATCAAAATGCAAGTGTTTGAAAATGACTGTTCTGTTTTGGTGGTTATTCTTGAGGGTAAGGTTTGTACTGGTGTTGTTGACTCATTGCTGAGCTGAGGATGTTTATATGGTTTTATTGTGGTGAATAAAATCGTTTTATTGTGTGGTTGACTTTCTGTTTTGGTGGTTAAAGAAAACTGTGAGGTTATTCTGGTGTTGGTGATTATGTTTTTCTGATGTGTTATAATCATTCTGGTGTTGATGGTGGTTTTTAAAAGAAAAGGATTTTAAAATGGGTGGAGGTGTTTCTGGAAAATCTGTTGTTGTTGTGTTAATGAGAAATGTTCTGAGTTTTCTTTGGTTTCAAAAGAATGGTGATATTGTTTTGGTGTTGTGTTAGTTTTTCAAAGAAAAGAGATTGAAAACATGTTGAAGTTTTTGGAAAATATCACTGTATTCGAAGGTGTATTCGAATACACTTCTGCAAAACTTCTGTTTTACTCAAATTTTTTTGAACTTGTATTCGAATACGACCCTCTGTATTCGAATACAGATGAGTGATTTTTGCTTCTGACTTAGCATCTGTATTCGGCTACGACCCTGTCGTATTCGAATACAGTATTTCCATTTTTGCCACTGTATTCGCATCTGTATTCGACTACGACACCCTCGTATTAGAATACAAAATGCTGATTTTCACTATTTTAGCTTCTGTATTCAAATACAAGGGAGCTGTATTCGAATACATATTAGTTTTTTTAGAAATTCAAGTTTTAAACATTGTTTTATGAACTTAAAGAGTTGGGGAAACATCGGGAAGGCTTGTGATAAATTAAAATGAAGTTTTTGAGATAGTTTAAAGTGGTGATGATGAGGTTCTTGAGATTTTTTTATTGATGTGGTGATAAATTCAGATTTTGTACTGTTTTAACTTCTGTATTCGAATACAGAGTGCTGGTTTTGCACTATTTTAGCTTCTGTATTCGAATACAAGGAAGCTGTTTTCGAATACAAATTGTTTTTTTTTCCAAAAATTCCAGTTTTAAGCATTTGTTTATGAACTTTAAGAGGGTTTGAGAGGGTTTGAGGTGGTTTGAGAGGGTTTGACCACATGAAGGCAGGCATGGGATGTCCTGGACAGCCTCGTCCAGCTCTGAAACTGGTTGGGGAAGCTTGTGGAATGGGCTGGTTGGCTTGGAAAGTCCCTAATACCTTAGTCATGGCCTGCTCCCCCTGGGTTTTAGGTGGTAGTGAACATTGCTCGGACAGGAATTGGCATCTCGTGGGTAGATGTTGTCCGAGTTGTGGTAAGCTATTTCCTAAGCTCCCGAGGTACGGGGACCCCTTCACCAGTGTCAACCAAGCTGGTGTTGGGAGCCATGGATAATCCCCGTGCTTGCTCTAGTCTTCCTAGACAGCAAGCATTACGATCCATGGCGTGTGGGCTATTCTCGGAACTACTTGGTTGGCATTGGGGCGTGACTCGTTGAGCTTCTAAAGACGTTTGGTTTTTTTATTGGTCCTTCATGTGGTCCTAGATAAAAGTTAACCTTGGATTTAGTTGCTCCGTGAGTCACGGCCCGATGCAGCTGTCCCTTTCTCGGAACTACTCGGTTGGCATTGGTGCATGACTCGTTGAGCTTCTAAAGACGTTTGGTTTTCTTATTGGTCCTTCATGTGGTCCTAGATAAAAGTTAACCTTGGATTCAGTTGCTCCGTGGGTCAAACCCTCTCAAACCCTCAAGAATGAGAGGGTTTGAGGTGGTTTGAGAGGGTTTGAGAGGGTTTGAGGTGGTTTGAGAGGAAACATTGGAAAGGCTTGTGATGAATTATAATGAAATTGTTGAGATGGTTTGAGAGGGTTTGAGGTGGTGATGGAGTGGCTGGACTTTCAGCTAGTATTTGCATACTGTTTTTAGTGAAGAGAAAACATTGCATGTCCATACATTGCATAGTCAGGTGGTGACCGCGATGGGCCACAAAGTTAATGTTGGTACCAAGTTGGTTCAAAGTACTTAGTATTTTGATGTTTACAAAAGCACTCCATGTAATCTTATTTTGTACCTTGAATTATTAAATACCACCAGAAAATGAAGTTTGTAGAGGCAGAAAAAGCATCCAGAATGCATCCTGGAATTACCAGAGGATACACCAGGATGTCAAAACACTACCAGAGGATATCTTTGCTGGCCCAGATCAGAAGGAAGCAAAGTCAGAATGAGACCTGGACCAGACCAGAAGGAAGCCTGCCATAGGGAGAGTTGTTCCAGACCAGAATATGTCAAATGTCAGATTTATTCCAGAAGTTATTCTGACAAGAAGATGGCCTGGCAGTGAAATGATAAACAGCCGAGACTTGATCCAAACATAATCAGAGGGTAAATAAATGGGTCCAAAACAAAGGAATTAATCCAGATTTGACCCAGACCAGAAGATAGCATGGTTCAGGGTATGAAACTCAGTCCAGACCAGAAGAAATGATCTCCAGAATTAATCCAGAACTGATCCAAAACAGAAGGTAAAATGTCTAGACTGAAATATTATTTGTCTAGAGTTAATTTCAGTTCAATTCAGACCATGGCCCAGTGTTGGCCGAAATCAGAAGGTCAGGATGTGTGGTCCAGCAGTGGCCGAGATCAGAGGATCACAGCAGATCAGTTTGCTAGACCAGGCTGGCCGAGATCAGAAGATCAGAAGGTTAGGAAGTGTGGTCCAGGGATGGCCGAAATAAGAGGATCACAGCATATCACTTAGTATGGTCCAGATGTGGACTAGCGCAGAAGATCAAATGGTCCAGATTTAATTAGGAGGATTAACGGTGGAGATTTTAATCAAAGTATTGAAAAGATTTGTTACAAAAATAAAGTGAAGTATTGTGGAACTCAGGAGCTGTTGGCGGGAAGAAAACTAAAGACATGATTGGCCAGTTATTTTTGAAAGAAAATCTGAAGCTTAAAAAGATATGTTTTTTATTTAAATGAAGCCCAATTGGTCAAGATATTTTTGCAAGAGAATCCAGCAAGATTCAGCTCGAAATTAAGCTTGGAAGAGGCTCTAATTCGCATCTATAAAAGAAGGCTCAAGGCAGAATACTTAGCATCGAAAATCAAAAAAGAGTCATACACTTCCAAAGCAAACACTCAAGTTTTCAGTGAGGTTAATTGTGAGTTCCAGCTTTCAAGAAGCAAGCACTCGTGTTATTTTCTTTCCCTTGTGTTAGATCTAAGTTGTTGAAGTAGAGTCTACAATCTAAGGGAGTCAGAAGGGGTAGCAGATTACTTGGCAATTAGATTCAAGGCATTGTAATTCCTTCTACAATTTGGGGTTGTCAAATTGGCAGGAGAAGACTTGACTTAGGAAGTCAAGGTGCTGTATTTCTCAATAGTCTAGGATTGTTAGACTGTTTGAGAAGACTGACTTGGAGGGTTAGTGGAACTGTTGTAATTCAAGGTTTGAATTAGTGAAATCCTTCAAGGTGAAGGGACTGGACGTAGCCTTGTTAACGGTGAACCAGTATAAAAATTATGTGTTTTATTTTTACTTTACATCCGTTGCTAACTCTTTTTTTATTCATACAACAAGTTTTGTTTTAAAAGTGTAAAAACAGGAAAAGTATTCAAGTTAGTCAAACACAATTCAACCCCCTTTCTCGTGTTTGCACCTTCAGTTAATATGGTAACCGTGATGGTCCGCGAAATTAAGTAGTAACCACCGTGATGGGCTACGGAATGGCCGCGTGTTCGTGGGTGTTCATTCTATCCGTGCAAGGATTTAACTTCTGTATGTTTTGGCCTGTGAGAGGCTAACATACGTAAAACGTGTTGGTCTGGGAGCGACTGCACGTGTGTTGGTCTGTGAGCGACTGCACTGGTGCTGGTCTGTGAGCGACTACACCGGTGCTGGTCTGTGAGAGACTGCACCTTGGTATATGTAAAACATGCTGGTCTGTGAGCGACTGCACGTGTGCTGGTCTGTGAGCTACTGCACTGGTGCTGGTCCGTGAGAGACTGCACCATGGTCATGTTGGCCTGTTAGAGCTTAACATATATAAATCGTGCTGGTCCGTGAGAGACTTCACGTGTGTTATTCTGTGAGCGACTGCACCTTGGTTATTCCAAGTTGTGTACATTGGTATATACATATTGCATGGGGTGGTTGACCGTGAGTCATATTTTAATTTGAGTTGATGAGTGGGAATCAATGTGTGTAAGTACCTTATGAAATCTGAATTCCTAATGAATTGTTGTGATGGTTGAATTGATATTTGCACTTACAACATGATTTTCATATTAATTTGGTTGTTGTTTGAAAAGGTACAAATGTCATGTATTTTCAAAAATGAGCATCCTTATTTATCATCGTTGATATATAATATGCCATGAATGTATCTGTTTTATCAGAAATAATTGCTTTGTGGTAATTGTTAATTTCAGTCGGTGACCCTTTACTATTATTGTGGAAAATTGGGCTTTGCCGTCATATGATACCCAAACCCGTCCCACCGACGGTTACACTAACGACGGAGACATCGTTAGTTTTTCCTGATCTTCACGTACAGAGTATTCGTGGACGACGCAGAGGGACGGACAGTTGGGGTGAAGACGAGACTTGTAGAGGAGGTGGTGGAAATCATTTGCTACTGTAGCTTTAGTGCATGATTAGTTTAGACTTGTTGTATAGGGTCTTGAGCTCTGGGGATGTAATGATTTATTTTGGGAATTATTGTATATCTTTTCCGCTAATCTTTCCGCACTCTGATAATATTTTGGTGGGTCTAGAATACAGCTTTTGGATGTATTTTTATTTTGATATATTTTAAAGATTAAAATTCCCAAAAATATCTTACTTGATTAATAGTGATGTAATTATTTAATGACTTTTCTATTTTGGATTATGTAACATCCTCTAAATTTATTATTAAAAATAATTAAGACTTGTAAATATATATATTTCATTATTAATTTAGGTGTGATAATTATTTGTCTTGTTCGACTTATTGTAGTTGATAAAATTATTATTAAGAATTATTTAATCAATGAAGAAGTTTTATATAATTATATATATATATATATGTTTTTTTAGGACAAGAAGAATTTGAGCTAAGGGTTTCTGGCTAGGTGTGACCCAACCCGTAATAGAAATTTTGGCTTGGAGTTGGTGGCTTAGTTTTTGTATGATCAAGGTTAAGATAAAAATAATAATAAATAAATAAAATAATATTTTCTCCCTTCTTTTCTTTATTTGGGCCCAACACTATCTACCCAAAAATCTCCACTTTAAATTTTCCCTAAAGTCCACAATATTTCGATACTAAGTAATACTAAGCAGAAAAAAATACCGAAACTCTAGCCGTCATCTCCTTCACACCTCATCTCCTTCGTGCGGCAAACTTTTCGTGTGAACAACTTCGTGGGGGCTTAGAGTTTCGTACTAGGAAGAAAAGCGGCCAAGGTAATGGCTTTTCCCCACACAAATTTGAGTTAGACCGTTAGTTGGATGACATAGAACTAATAATTGTAATTGCTTGCTTTTGAAGGAAATAAATGTAGACTAATAAAATAAAATAATGGAATATGAAATCCTTTACGTTGAGTTCGATATGTAATGTATGTCTTTTTAAGAAGTAAAATATGAATTTTTATATTATACATGATAGAGTTTTAATTTTTATGATGGATATGAAGCAAAATATGATTTTTCTTATGTTATATATATGATAAAGTTTTGATTTTGATGATGTATTATGAGTTAGAGTTTGAAGTTTCTTGTTATATATAAAGTTTTAATCTTTATGGTGTAAATGAAGTCAAGTCCCGATTTTTATGCGTACGTGGTGAAAATTATTATTGAATGATTATTTGTCTATGAATATATGATTCTCATGATAAGGATGTGTGATATGTGATCTTTGTGATGTGAATAAGATGATGGTTTTAAAAAGGTGATTTTTTGAATGTATATGACATGATTCTTAGTATGTTTTGTGCGAGTATAATTGTGATAATATATGGTCATGTCATGGCATATGCATCTTCGTGGGAGTTGCCTTAGTGGCAGGTTTATCTTCCCCATTGGTATGGGTGATCTTTCTGTGTGGAAGTTACCTTAATGGCAGGTTTATATCCGGATCATATAGTTTTAGGAGCATGTATTATGCATATTTTTATATACGATTTATTGTTTGCGCATTTTTTTCTTTTAAATTACAAGTTTTTACCTTTATATGTTTTGTGTTATTCTTCTATATGTTTAGCTTTGGTTTGATGTGGATGATGGAAAAAATTGACCCTTACAACAACATTTTAGGTACTAATAAGTTCGAGGAGATTCAAGAGTAATTGATGAGTATTAACGTGCGGCGAACCTGGGGTAAAAATGGGGTTTTCAAGACAATTTTGTAATAATAAATATTGCCGCAAAATTTCTATGTTTATTTTTTTTTTTTAATTTTTGTCACTAAACTTTTAAATGCATTCAAATTCTATAAATACGGAAGTGGATTTTTGCTTCCGTTAGGAATAATTGATTTTTCCTTTATTTTAGCTTGAATAAACCTTTTTTTATAATATTAAATAAATGTGATTGTTACTAATTATTTAAAAGCATAAATGTGATTGTTACTAATTATTTAAAAGTATAAATGTAGATATTCTTACCAAAAAAAATTATCGTAAATTTTTCTAAAAGTGTTTTTTTTTAGTAACGTTTTGGACAAAAAATCCGGGGCGTTACATTATGGTATCAAAGCAATAATCCTCGGAAAATTTTTGGGGGGACGATTATGTATGACGCATGCCTTGATTTATGTGTGATGTTTGACCTTGGTATATTTTATTCTGTGAATTATTACTAATTTGGTTATATATATTCATATAGAGAAAATTTACATTTTGCATTGATTATTTGGTCTCTTTTAATACTGATTTTTTTTTTTCTTCTTCTTCTCAAAAATAGAAATTTTCCTTCAATTAATTGCAATTATGATATGCCTTAAATTCTTAATCCTATGATTTGAAATAGTTTTAATTTAATTCAATGCAATAATTAATTACGATTTTATGATGATATAAATTATGAATCTATTGCATTATAATTTGAAATTATCTCGATTTAATTTGATTCAATGCAATAATAACTTTTAATTTTATGACGTTGTGAATTTACTCTCGTGATTAGAATTATTTTTTTTTTTAATTGTCGTTTGTATGTTATGAATTTATTATTTGTGAATTGATGACGTTATAAATTTAATATTATGATGTTATGAATTTACTCTCGTGATTTAAAAATTTTTTTTTAATTATTGTTTGTATGTTATGAATTTATTATTTGTGAATTAATGACGTTATGAATTTAATATTATGATGTTATGAATTTACTCTCGTGATTTAAAATTTTTTTTTTAATTATTGTTTGTATGTTATGAATTTATTATTCGTGAATTAATGACGTTATGAATTTAATATTATGATGTTATGAATTTACTACTCGTGATTTTAATTTTAAATAATTGTTTGTATGTTATGGATTTAATAATCGTGATTTAATGACATTATGACGTTATGAATGTACTATTATGACATTATCAATTAGTTGAAACTGATTGATGTTTTTTTAAAAACTATAAATGATTAGTTGTTATTTTATTATACAGTGAAATTATGGCGTAATAAATTAGATTGATTTGATCTGAAAACGACATTTAATTGGTCTCCACCTTAATTATGACACTAATTAGGCCAATTGAATTTATAATGATTATGAATGTTCCTTAATTATTTAATTTTGTGTTATGATCTAAAATTTTATAATAAAGACAATGCGGTAAATCTCTAACTGGTATAAAATTGTATGATTCCCACAATATAAGTGAAGGGTAACACCGTAAAAAGTTGTATTAGTGAAATTCTGGCTAAGGAAAGACTTGGTTATTAAGTGGTCCATTGACCCACCTCTCTTTCCTGGGAACTCCACTAGTACACGACTTATCGTGTGACCTAAAGCTATTGTCCCCATAATAGAAGGGAAGGGTAATACCGTAAAAAGTTGCAGTAGTGAGATTCTGGCTAAGGAAAGACTTGGTTATTAAGTGGTCCGTAGACCCACCTCTCTTTCCTGGGAACCCCCCTAGTACACAATTTATTGTGTGACCCGAACCTACTATATAGTCGTGAATAAAATATTCCTTACGACCCTAAGGCTACAATGAGATCGTAGTGTCATCCTGATTAGATAATTTGTAGGAAGTATGGCTCGTCGTGCGAATCGACCATTGCCCCAGGGAGAAAGTGACATGACTAAAGCTATCCAAGCCATGAATGCAATGGCTGCCGCAATGGCCCAACAAGCTGCAGTTCAAGCTTAACAGGCTGCAGACCAGGCTCAACGTAATGCGTAGAGGGACCTGAGGGAGGAAGCAGTTATGGCAACAAGAGGACTGACCGAATTCCTTAGGCAAGATCCGCCAAAATTTAAAGGGGAGCATGACCCTGACAAGGCCCACCTCTGGCTGCAGGAGATCAAGAAGGTGGAGTATGCCACCTATTTGTTGATTGGTGAAGCTGAAAACTGGTGGCAAAGGGCGAGGCAAATGATGGAAGGAAATCATGAAGAGGTGACCTGGGAAGTTTTCAAGAGAAAGTTCTTGGAAAAATATTTTCCGAAGAGTGCCAGGGCTGAGAAGGAGGCCCAATTCCTGAGACTATATCAGGGAAGTCTCACAGTGTCCGAGTATGCAGCAAAGTTTGAGTCCCTAGCAAAACATTTTCGCTACTTTCGTAACCAAATGGATGAAGAGTACATGTGTGAGAGGTTTGAAAGCGGGCTCAGATATGAAATTAAGGAGTCTGTGGGACTTCTAGAGATACGTCAGTATCAGGTGCTGGTGGAGAAGTGCAAAAAGGTGGAGATCATGAAACGGGGCCGCCTGAACAGAGGTTCTATTGGGGGACCAACGAGACATCAGGTAGGAAATCAAACACAACTTTACCATTTAATTATGGGGTTCTATCTCTAAATATTACCTTCAAACAGGGAAACGGTGACCAACAAAACAAATGCAATTAGTTCCAACAGAAAAAGTCGTATGCCCGCCCACAGGGGACTACTGGAGATCGACCGGGACCCCAAAACGGGGGAGATCAAAGGCATCAGAACCCAACAACACAAAACCAGGCACATATTGTTCGATGTTATCACTGTGGACAGGAGGGACATATGCTGACTGAGTGTCCAAAAAGAACCAGGATATGTTATGCTTGTCAGAAACCAGGTCATATGGCAAAAGATTGTCCGGAGAAGGATACTGTCAACAACAAGGATGTGGCTCGCCCTACTGCTCGAGGACATGTTTATCACATTAGAGGAGAAGAAGCACCATCTTCCTCAGAACTTATCCGTGGTGAGTGTTTTATTGCTAGAAAAATACTTTCTGTGATATATGATTCTAGGGCAACACACTCGTTCATTTCATTAGATTGGGTGGAATCGCTCCAACTAAATGTCACTACCTTACCATTTGATTTAATGGTTACCCTTCCCTCTGCTGAACCAGCAAAATGTAATTTGGCGTGTTTGCAATGCTCGCTGACTGTGTTTAAAATGAATTTTAAGATCGATTTAATTTGTATTCCTTTGAAACATCTTGGAGTAATTTTGGGAATGGATTGGTTGTCTAGCAACTACATCATGTTAGACTGTGCCCGACGGAACGTGATATTTCCAGATCCCGATATTTCGAAGTTCCTTTCAACCAACAAATTGAAGTTTTCTCTGGAGGGAGGAGTCCAGAAATATGTGTTTCTCAACTCAGCAAGCATGATATTTCCAGATCCCGATATTTCGAAGTTCCTTTCAACCAACAAATTGAAGTTTTCTCTAGAGGGAGGAGTCCAGAAATATGTGTTTCTCAAATCAGTAAGCATGAGTCCAGAGGTTGTTGTCGATGAGAACCCGGTAGTGAAGGATTTCTTTGAGGTTTTCCCACCAGACGTACCAGGACTACCCCCAGTCCGTGATGTCGAATTTGCTATCGATGTTATTCCAGGTACTGGTCCCATCTCTATCGCTCCTTACAGAATGGCCCCCTTAGAGCTATCAGAACTAAAGAACCAATTGGAAGACCTTCTGTCTAAGAAATTCATTCGGCCTAGTGTGTCACCATGGGGAGCCCCCGTGTTATTGGTCAAGAAGAAGGATGGAAAGTCGAGATTGTGTGTTGATTATCGACAGTTCAACAAAGTCACAATAAAAATATAGATACCCTTTACCTCGCATTGATGATTTAATGGACCAACTCAGAGGGGCAGAGGTGTTTTCTAAGATTGATCTAAAGTCGGGATACCACCAGATTTGAGTGAAAGAAGATGATATATCCAAGACAGCCTTTAGAACACGATATGGGCACTATGAGTACTTGGTGATGCCTTTTGGAGTAACCAATGCGCCGGCTATCTTCATGGATTATATGAACTGTATCTTTCGTCGGTTCTTAGACAAGTTTGTGGTGAACTTTATTGATGACATCTTGATCTATTCCAAGAGTAAGGAGGAACATGAGGAACATTTGCGTCAAGTTCTGCAAGTACTAAAGGAGCAACAACTATATGCCAATCTAGGAAAATGTGAATTTTGGTTGGAAGAAGTGAAGTTCTTGTTTCCATGCCATCCAAGGTAAAAGTCGTGATAGCATGGAAACAACCGCATACGGTCACAGAGATTAGGAGTTTTCTGGGCTTGGCTGGGTACTATAGGAGATTTATTGAGGGATTTGCCAAGATTGCTGCTTCGTTGACACACCTTACGAAGAAGAACCAGATTTATGCTTGGACTGAGGAATGTGAGAAAAATTTCCAACTGATGAAAGAGAAACTAACTACATCTCCAGTGTTAGTGTTGCCACAACCAGAAGAGCCTTACGAAGTTTATTGTGATGCCTCATACCAAGGATTTGGTTGTGTACTGATGCAAAACAAACAAGTAGTGGCCTATGCTTCGAGGCAATTGAAGGTGCATGAAAAGAATTATCCCACTCATGACTTGGAGTTAGCTGCAATTGTCTTTGCATTGAAAATTTGGAGACATTATTTGTATGGGTGTAGTTTTGATGTATTTAGTGACCATAAGAGTTTGAAATACTTGTTTGATCAAAAGGAGCTTAACATTAGGCAGAGGAGATGGATGGAGTTTATTAAAGATTATGAGTTCACATTGCATTACCATCTAGGGAAAGCGAATGTGGTGGCTGATGCCGTAAGCAGGAAACGCGTTGATCTCTCGTTTGTAACAATGAAGGGGTTGGAGTCGTTAGAGAAGTTCTGTGACTTCAATCTTAATTTGGATTCTACATTGGGGACAATGCACTGTGGAATGATCATTATAGATAGTGAACTGATGAATGAGATTAAAGTTCTCCAAGTTACAGACGTGTTGACTAAAGAGAAAAGGAAGTTGATCGTGGTTGGCAGGGCACCTGAATTCAAGGTGGGCCCAGATGATATTTTGAGATGTAATGGACGTGTTTGTATACCCGAAAATACCGAATTAAGGAGGTCTATCTTGGATGAGGCCCACACAAGCAAGCTGAGTATTCACCCTGGTACCACCAAAATGTATAGAGACCTTAAGTAGAAGTTTTGGTGGCCGAGAATGAAGAAACAAGTAGCAGAATATGCAGCTTCGTGTTTGACTTGTCAAAAAGCTAAGGTAGAACATCAACAGCTAGGGGGACTATTAAGGCCATTAGACATACCAATATGGAAATGGGATAGTATATCCATGGATTTTGTGGTAGCATTGCATAAGACTCAACGAAAGTTTGACTCCATTTGGGTGATTGTCGACAGGTTGACCAAATTTGCCCATTTCATACCCGTGAGGACTAATTAAGATGTGACTAAGCTTGCAGAGATATACATTGCAGAGATTGTCAGACTACATGGGGTACCCTCTAGCATTGTGTCAGATAGAGATCTGAAGTTCATTTCTCGTTTGTGGGGAGCATTACATGAGGCGTTGGTAATAAGATAGAATATATTTGAAAGATGCTATTTTTATTTATTGCATTCGAAAATAAATATTTTAGGTAGGAGGTTAATATGTAAATGAATAATTTGCTAAATAAGTACTATTTTATCTGAAGCAAGACAATTGTTTGTAGTGTAGATTTTTATAATAGAATTACATATTAATCGGTAGAGTCAAAACAAATATATGAATGTAAAGTCTAAAATTATCATAGAATCGGAATGTGATTACCAACACTATTTGCATATATATGAAAAACAAAAAAAAATAAATTGAAAAATGAAAAGAAAGAATGGTTTTCTAACTTCATAATATAATAGATCATAACTGATAAAAAATTAGTATAAAATGCATCATATTTTCTAAAGTTTATTTAATATACATCTATTTACTCTAAATATAATCTATAGAAATAAATATATTAAAATATTTAAAACAAAAAACATCGATGGTTTGATATAAAAAGATAGATATTGGTTTTACAATTGTAAGTATTAAGTGAGTTCTAAGATATTTCTTTGGTTACCAACTTACCATACACTCATCAAAACAAATTATGAGTCAAAATATAAAGACCTAAAAAAAGGGAAACTTTAGATTCCTAGTTTGAACATTGATGATGACTGTAATGTGGTGATAGTCAATAAACCTGCAAAATTAGATATATGTGTGGGAACCAAGTTGGTTCTAAGTACTTAGGATTTTGATGTTTACAAAAACACTCCATGTAATCTTATTTTGTACTTAGAATTATTATATAAAATTTCACCATAGGCAGAAGATGACGTCGCCAGAAGCAGAAATCAGAGGATGACGTCACCAGAGGATGTCACCAGAAGCATAAATCAAAGGATGATGTCACTAGAAGATGACGTCACCAGAAGCAAAAATCAGAGGATGACATTACCAGAGGATGATCATCAGAGGAATCTATTAGAAAAATGCTCAAAACAGAATTAGAGTAAAAGACTCGAGAAACAGAATCTAGCTAAAAGCATGCTCAAAACATAAGCGGAGTAAAATGTTCAAAACAGATTAATCTAAATACACTCCAGAAGTAAAGCATCAGTGAACAAAAGACTCAAAACAGAATATGAGCAAACTACTTCAGAAAATTCTCAAAACAGATTAATCAAAATACACTCCAGAAGTAAAGCATCAATGAAGTCCTAAAGTTCAACTATAAATAGAGACTTAATGATGAAGATTAGAGCATCGAAAATACTTGAGAATCATAAACTTCCAAAAGCAAAATACTTGAGTTTTCAGTGAGATCAATTGTGAGTATCCGCTTTCCAGAAGCAAGTACTCTAAGTTTTTCTTTCCCTTGTGTTAGGTCTAGGTTGTTGAAGTAGAGTCTACAATCTGAGGGAGTCAAAAGGAGTAGCAGATTACTTAGCAATTAGATTCAAGGTTCTTTTCCTCAAAAGTCTAGGGTTGTTAGACTTTTTGAGAAGACTGACTTGGAGGGTCAGTGGTACTTTGTAATTCAAGGTTTTTGAATTAGTGAAATCCTTCAAAGTGAAGGGACTGGACGTAGCCTAGTTAACGGTGAACCAGTATAAAAGTCTGAGTTTTTATTTACTCTATATCCGCTGCTAACTCTGTTTTAATTCATACATAACAGTTTTGTTTTAAAACTAAAAAGTATTCAAGTTAGTCAAACACAATTCAACC
>JBBPBO010000003.1:49820350-49839305 GCA_037974295.1 Cicer cuneatum | reverse complement strand
CCCCCCCCCCCTTGTGTTTGCACCTTCAATTGGTATCAAAGCTCGGTCTCAACGCTGAGCACTTAACTAGATTTTGAGGAAAGGTCCAAGGGGTCAACAACATGGCAGAATTCAAAGATGATTTTGGAGGCAACATCAACAGACCACCACTATTTGATGGAGACAGGTTTGAGTATTGGAAGGACAGAATAAGAAGTTTCTTCATATCTCGAGATCCTGAATTATGGAAGCTGGTAGTCAAAGGATACACTGCACCTACTGTTCTAGGAGATCCAACTCAAGAACTGGACATGGCAGATATGAGTGCAGACCAGAGCAGATTATACAAAATGCATCACAAGTCCAAAACCATCATGATCAATGCCATCACATTCAAGGAATTTGACATATGCACAGATAAAGAAAATTGATTAAAGAAACCAAAAAATAGTTCACAGGAAAAAGAGAAAATGTAGCATGTAGAAGAAAGAAAATGTTTAATGAACGAAAAAATCTAAAAGGAATAAATTTGTATAAAATGATATGTTAATTATTTGTCATTATATATACAATTACTATTTTTAAACATGCAATTTTTTTTATCACATTTTGTAAAATAAATATTTTTTCATCACATGATTTATGCAGGTTAAATCCAGTCATGTGATTGGTGATTTTATTTGGGTGCATTTGTTTGCATACTTAGCCACAAAAATTCATTTCATTTATGTGTTTTAATGCACGTTAACAACACTAATTTTTTAGAGCATACAATTTATTTTTCTATGAGAAAGTATTCAATGTTTTTTTATAAATACAAAATATTTAAATTATGAGTCTATTTGTAAAAATGTAGAATATGGTTGAAATATGCTATTTTTATTTATTTTTTTCGAAAATAAATGCTTTTGATTGGAGGTTAGTATCATAATAAATGAATAATTGGCTAGATAAGTGTTATTTTATTTGAAGTAAAACAAGTATTTCTAATGTAGACATAGATATTACAACTATATTTGTCAGTGTTAGACCCATAAAATTAATTTGATTTTTTTATATTTAATAATTACCAATCAAAATTATTAGTAACTTTATGACCTAATTGAAAACTTAAATGAGAGTAATTTGTTATTTGAATGAATAGGTAGTGACCTAATTAGTAAATTTATGACTTAATTAAATGACATGAAATATCGTTTCCAATAAAATTATGCCAATATAAATGACAACCGTTCAAAAACCTGCACTTTAAAATTTGAAATAAGGATATTAGAAAATTGTAGGTTCTAATAGAAGAAAATAAGTTTACACAAATAAATTAATATAGAAAAATAAGTGTTATTTAGGGATAATATTAATGTATATTATGCTTTCTAGAACATTTTATTTTACTAATACCAAAACATATATTGTATAATTGATTAAGCTTCAACAATCAACTATAATATTTTCTTTTGACATATCTGTTATCAATACTAATTATAACAATTTATTAGTCTAAATATGTTTTTAACTATAATAATAAATTTTTCGTAATTATGACTTTATTTTTAATTTTTTTTGTCAACATCCCACAATATAATCATTAAATGTGAATACTTAATAGAAAATTATTAATTAATCTAATATGATGCCACATATATTATATGTTATTTTACGTTTATAGTGTAGACGTAAATAGATAGATGCCTAAAATACATATACTTTTTTTATTATGAAACGTACATATACATGACAGATAAATTTTAATAGATATATAATACATGGGATTAAGCTATTACCAAAAAAGAAAAAATACATAGGGTTAAGCATTATTCCCTTTTATTTTTAAAAACAAAACCACTATTTCTCTTTTGGTCAGAAAGGTTAGTTGTGGGTATGGGTGAGAGAAAGAATATATATATATATATATAGTTAATTTAAAAGTCAAATTTAATAGAATAAAATAATAACTATTATACAATAATAATAAAATCATGTTTTCTATATAGTAGATTAAAATTTATATTATATAGAAAAATATTAAATAAAAAAAGAAGCATGTATGTATGTATATGAATTTAAAAATAGTAATAATTTTATTAACAGATTAAGTGTTAAGTGAATATCAAGACACCTAAATATATGAAAATATCTGAGATTTAATTTTAGAATAAACTCATCTCATATTCACAATCCAATCAAATTAGATTTTTCTCATTAATATTCGTGAGTACAGATTGTGTTGTCGTATATATACAGTCTACAGAGAAAAAATATGTAATAGTGGGGTGTAGAAAGCAGACCCCTAATTTTTCTAATTAACCTGGACAATATTCTATTATTCAACTAACCATAGACTAAGAAACGACTTTGAAAGTGGACTTTGTTGGGCTTTTAGTTTGACTAGAAAGAAAAGAAACATTTTTAAGCCCAATTAAACCGGGCCGTTGAATCTAGAATGTGGGTTTTGAAAACCTAAAAACTGCCTCGAATCCAACGGCAATCCACAGAGTCACATAACCAACCAAACCAACCAACCAACCAAGTTCGATACCATTTTTGTTGTTGTCTTGTTTCCCAATCCATCATTTTCACTATATAAAAAACCCAAAACCTCACTTTATTTTTCACACTTACCTCTTATTCTTAACCTAACCTCTTTTCATTTCCAAATCAAAACCTCTTCTTCCTCGATCATGTCGAACTTCAAGAGCAAGTACCATGGTATATTCATTTTTCTTCTTCTCATCCATAAATTCCTTGTTTTTCCTCTTGTTTTGCTTAGATCTATTGTTATCACGATCGCATCTTTTTGTATCTTACTGATTTTTGTTTTTTTGTTGTTGATTGATGCTTGTTTATTGATTCAGCTATCTGTTTTTATGTTTCTTTGTATGCATCTGAACTTGTTGATTTTACTTCAGTATGTTTCTCTGTATGCAAATTTCAGATCTGACTTTCCATGAAATTTTTTATGGAGAGCTAGTTCTTGATTATTTGTTTATTTATATGCTGTGTTGTGATATCAGATCCACAAAAGGGTTTTTCTTTTGACTTGGTGAATTTTTGCATCATGATTTTTTTGTCTTCAATTGTTTTGATCTGCTTGTATATATTTTGTTATGTTTTATTCTGTAGGTTCGTTTTATTTTATTTCGTGTTTTCAGTTTCAATATTTATATTATGTTTTTAAATTTTAAATTTAAATTTGAAAAATAATGCTAATTTGTACAGATCGGTAGTTACTATTTAAATTTGACATCACTTTGGTGTTTTATGTTTATAATCAGGGGTTTGACTTTGTCTCAACGTATTTAATTTTGGGTTTTATTTATGGATTTAGATCCTCTCATTTTTTTTCTCATTTTCACACTCATGTTAAGATAGAATGCCACTAAAACAATCTTTATGTACCTTACATACAATAATAATGGAGTGAATAATTGCCTGTGTCTCTACAATTGTCTTCATGCAAAAAAATTGAGTAAACAATTTTGACGCTTTATTTATAATATTATTGTTGTAGGGATTATACTTTTGCCTTTTTACTAATTTGTGAACAATTTTGCAGATGAGCTTATTGCCAATGCTGCCTACATCGGCACACCCGGAAAGGGTATTCTTGCTGCTGATGAGTCAACTGGAACAATTGGTAAGCGTTTAGCCAGCATCAGTGTTGAGAATGTCGAATCCAACAGGCGTGCTCTTCGTGAGCTCCTTTTCACTGCCCCTGGTGTCCTTCAGTATCTCAGTGGAGTTATTCTCTTTGAGGAGACCCTCTACCAGAGCACAGCTGCAGGTACTCACTCCCAACAATATTTAGGGCTGTTTGCTGCATATTAAGAAAAAGTGATTTTGGTAATTTAGTGATTGTTTTGCAAAGTGAAATCTATTTTGTGTTTGTTTACCACAATAAAAATCTGTGTACTCTATTTTGTGTTTGTTTACTATAATAAAAAACCCTTTTTAGAAAATTATTTGTCCAAAATGATTTTCAGGGTAAAGAAAATTATTTGTCATAAAATTGATTTTTCAAAATTAGAGTTTTTGTTTTGAAATAGTGATTTTGCCATTGTTCTTATACACTGACATAATGAATGTATGTTCTTCAGGCAAGCCTTTTGTGGATGTCTTGAACGAAGCTGGTGTTCTTCCTGGTATCAAGGTTGACAAGGGTACCATTGAGCTCGCCGGAACAGATGGGGAAACCACCACACAGGGTCTAGACGGCCTTGGTGCACGATGCGCAAAGTACTACGAAGCTGGTGCACGTTTTGCTAAATGGCGTGCCGTCCTCAAAATTGGCCCCAATGAACCATCTGAGCATTCTATCCATGAGAATGCATATGGTTTGGCCCGATATGCTGTCATATGCCAAGAGAACGGACTTGTTCCTATTGTTGAGCCCGAGATCCTTGTTGACGGATCTCACGACATTCACAAGTGTGCCGCGGTCACCGAGCGCGTCCTTGCCGCATGCTACAAGGCCTTGAGTGACCACCATGTCCTCCTCGAAGGAACTCTCTTGAAGCCTAACATGGTGACACCCGGATCTGATTCACCAAAGGTTGCACCCGAGGTTGTTGCCGAGCACACCGTTAGAGCCTTGCAGCGAACCGTACCTGCAGCAGTTCCAGCCGTCGTCTTCTTGTCTGGTGGACAGAGTGAGGAAGAGGCCAGTGTCAACCTCAATGCCATCAACCAAGTCAAGGGTAAGAAGCCATGGACTCTTTCTTTCTCCTTTGGAAGGGCACTTCAACAGAGTACCCTTAAGGCATGGTCTGGAAAAGAAGAGAATGTGAAGGCGGCTCAAGATGCTTTGTTGACAAGGGCTAAGGCTAATTCCGAAGCTACTCTTGGAACTTACAAGGGTAACTCTCAACTTGGTGATGGTGCCTCAGAGTCTCTCCATGTTAAGGACTACAAGTATTGATCAAAGTTGGTGTATCCCTTAAAGAGGGTAGGTTTGGCATTTAAGGGTATAACAACTGAACATTGTGAGGGTTGAATTTTCTTGTTATTGAGTATTGTGGAATAATTGCTTGGAGTTTTTCTTTTTGTTTTCTATCTGTTTGTTTGATCATAGCTTTAGTCTATTTGGTCAAAACCCGAGCTAAAAGGGTGGGGTTCTTATAAGACACTATTCTAAGTGCGGTTCTTTGTTTATTTTGCAATTATTTTTGTTGCGGTATTTTTTATTTTACTCTCTCAATGTTTAAAGTGTTTTTCAATATATATAAACAAATTCCAAAATAATTGTTTTGCTATTTAAATTTGATATTAATTATTTTATTAAAAATTTCGTCCAATTGGAAATGTCTACATCACTTTTAATTTTATTGAGAAAGGAAAGGGATTTTAAGTCATTAAACTTTTTTGGTCCTACATTTTTAAAAACTTTTTAAAAGTGAAGAGCATAAATACATGTATAAATGAAAGCGAAGGTCAATTAATTTTTAAATTTATTTAATATCAATTGTATTCAAATAAAGTATAATATTAAAATCATAGGAAAATTAGAATTAATTTAATTTAATGATGATAATTTTATATAATTATAATTATAGGCTAAATAGCACTCGTGTTCTTTTAACTTAATTTCAGTTAATGTTTTAGTCTTTTATCTTTTTTTTTTTCCGATTTGGTCTTTTATTTTAATTTTAAGTAACAATTTAATTCTTTATATTTTAAAATGTCAACAATATTATCCTTTTTTTTTACAAAAATCTAAAAAATTCATCAAAATTTTCAACCAAAATCCATAAAATTAATTATATTCTTTAATATGATACAAATTTCATTAAATTCGTAACTCAAATCTTCAAATAAATCCATACAAAAATTTCATCAAATTTCATTCTTTATTTGATATTGTTAGAAATGGAAATATGAGTTTATTTGAAGATTTGAGTTTCGAATTTGATGAAATTTGTATTATATTGAAGAATACAAATAATTTTATGGGTTTTTGTTGAAAATTCTGATGAATTTTTGAATTTTTGTAAAAAAAATGATAACATTGTTGACATTTTAAAACATAAATGATCAAATTGTTACTTAAAATTAAAATAAATGACCAAATCGGAAAAAAAAAATAAAAGACTAAAACGTTAACTGAAATTAAGTTAAAGGACCACGTGCCTATTTTTTATTTATTACAAAGTATTTAGCCTATTTTTTATTTATTACAAAGTTTTTAAAAATACGTAAAAAAGTTGGTAGACATGTGTTTTGGGCTAAAGGGAGTGTTTCTCTATGATCATAGGACATAATTATTTCACTAGTTTATTAAGAAAATATATAAACATCTATTCCTTTTTTCACAAGTACTATTTCTGTGTCTTTTTAAAATAACATTTGTATTTGAATCTGTTTAATTTACTTTTAATATTTTAAAATAAATTAATAGTATTAGAAATGTGTATTTTTCAAAAATATAATAATAAATGTATATAGTAATTTGAAATTTAAACTTATATTTAGAAACATGTTTTGACGTAAAAAAAACATTTGTTTTTTTAAATAGTATTTATAACTAAGGTCAGAAGTAGTGCATATGTCTGAATTTGTGATATAGCTTGAATGCAATAGAATGGACATAGGCTAATCAAGATGGTGAGAGTTTGATTATTTGAATTGTCAATTTGAGAGATACTCCAACTTTGTTGTAACGAAAAACGGATGTTCCACTATTAACTGGTGATTAGGCCTAAAGAATAAAATGTATTTGTGATGGAATGATATCCGCAAAGACACTCGAATTTCAACCTAATTTGATTTTTTTGAGTTAAATAGAACAGTCCAACTAGTAATAACAAATTAAAAATTTTAATGTTAGATTAAAAAAGACAGGTCAATCCGACGAGTCCAATCAATTTTATCATCCCTAACTAATAAATGTATTTTGAGAAGTTTAAATTACTAAAAATATATATATTTGACCAAAAACAATTACTATAGAAAATAATATTATTTGAAGTATACAAAATTAATTATAACCACTTCCATAATAAAGTACTACCTATTGAGCATATTGAGAAATAATACCAAACTCGCTATTGATTAATAGGTACATCTAAATTGTTTATATTCTGTTTCAATTTTTAGCCCAGGTTTTTTGTTGTGACATTTTCCTCAATCCACTTCATTAAATTGTTCTTTTGTGATTATTTTCAGATTTTATAATATGTGAAGTGGACACAATTTTTCTTGAAGCAACCATCGTGACAGTTACGGTGGAAAAGAAATAATACCAAACTTGCAATGACAAGTTTCTGTCATGCTATTTAGCTAAACCTAACGAAAATGTTATTGTTGTACTTCATTCAATGTCAAATTATTACTATTTTTTTATAAATTAAATGTCAATGTTAAATTATTGATACTTACATATTTGTTTACCTATATAATTATAAATTATTGAATTTATAAGTTTAATATTGATAATCAAGTTGTTGGACTCAATTGGTTAATGAATTTCACCATCATTGTTTACCCTCGGTTCAAAACAATCTCACGAGATCTTCAATGTTTTATGTACAAGGAATTAAACTCTTGAGACTTAACTAGATTAAACTACTTATACTTAAATTTAATATTTTGTCTCTCTCAACTAGATTAAACTAATTATATTTGAATCTAATATTTTCTCTCTCTCAATCACATTTTATATTTTAAGACTATAAGAGATTTTGACACTTATCTATTCAAAACCTTAAGGCAATAGGTATATAGATCAACTCTCTTATATATCAAGCATTTTGCTCATTTATAGTCGATATGAGATTTAACAACTCATACTTGAACTTAATATTTGTTAAAGTTGATTAAGATTACATATGTTGTAATAGTCTCACGTTGCTTAGAATTGTAAAGGAAAAAAAAGACCAATACTATATCTAAACACATCTAATAATATTGTTTTATGCAATTTTTAAATTTTTTTATTGATTTACAATTTTTATTTAGATCGATCTAGATTTAAACACTCCTAAATACAAGAAAAAAAATTAAAAAATAAAAAAGTTAATGGAAGTCTTTAGGGGTGAGTTGGGAAAATGATTGCGTGGTGGGTACATGGTATTATTGTGGTATCATTGTACTGATTAGATAAATCCAACGGCAAATGTTGATCTACTATCACTATGAACCACATGTTATACTTGTCCACCATAGATGCGGCCATGAAAGCCACACAGCTATGGATTAATCCTGTAATTATTTTCATTTCAAGATATTTATTTTCCAATCAAATTCAAGATGATGAACTAAATTTAACCTCAACAAAAACGGACATGGTGAATTTGTGAATCTGACTGTGGTAACAAGTGCAAACTGACTGCAAACTAGGTAACCATACTCTTCATATATATATGTACATATAAAATAATACATGACTGTTCTTATCGACAAATATAGGAAAGTCAACCCTACACGCCTCTCCTTAACTGGCTCAAAAAAGCAAGGCAAATTCTACACAAAAGGAATTATCAGCTAATGAGCAGCTTCAATTCTAAGATATCCCCAAATATTAACAAACAATACTAGTGAAACCAGTACAATGGCAGAAACTGCAAGAACAGAAGACCACATGGCACGACTAGACGAAATCTTTGACGTGTAACGAACGGATTCTGTAGTTGTAACATATTGCTGAGAGATCTTTCTTGTGTTGTCTGACATGAGAGACGTCTTCTCCGGTTCATTCACATCATTGGTGTTGGTGTCCGTGGTACTCTCACCAGCAGCATGTTTTTCTGAAGTTTGCTTTTCCTGCAAAATAGAATCCCACAAATCTTAGGACACATGCAGTTACATCTTTGAGTAAGTACAACGTCGAATCAAAAAAATATTTACCCTAGAAATGATGGTTTCCGAGTTATGGTTTACTGGTGCAGAACTCCTATCTTTTGTCGCTTCCTCAGAAACAAGGGAATAAGTAACAAATCCTCCCAATAGTATTCTCCGCGGTGCACTACCTTGTGCTTGCATCACTGGGTTCGTGATTGACTGTTCATTTCGTCTTTGTCGAGTCCTTATCCTGATTCCAGTATCACCTTGGACTACAGTATCCAAATTCCTCAATTGCTCATATCCATCGACCACAGCAGGTGTTTGGCCCATAGATTCATTGACCACAGCGGGTGTTTGACCCATACATTCATCAACCACAGAGGGTGTTTGGCCCATACATTCATCGACCACAGTAGGTGTTGGGCCCGTACTAAAAAAGGATGAAAAAAACAACCCTGCATCACTATTTTGCGGAGTCGGAGTCGCCCCCTCAGGATAAGCATGCAATGCTTGCAGATGCTGCAGGATACAATCAGATTAACATTATACATGTGGCATAGGCAAACCAAGCTAAATATATTCAAACAAACTTATACAATAAAATATGTGTTTTGATGTGTCATTTAGAGAGGGCAAATAGCTTGACAACAATAACAGCGAACAGATAAGAATGCCACTAGGTGTTTCAAAAGATAAAAAGGTCAAATCTGTAACTAACCATCATATTGGCCATTTCCACTTCCGAGTCACTGCACGACCCATTGTCCTTAACATGAAGCAAGTCTGACTTCAGCTCTAGACTGCTAGACGCCTCACGGGAGACCTCATCCCAATTAACAGCCGAGTTGAAAAAGTCTGAAACATCTGCTTCATTAGTACCATACTGAAATTCTACTTCATTGTTGGTTTCATAAAAAAATTCTTGTGGAAAATGCGCGTGGACTGGGGAGAAAAATTTATCATCCAATTGCTCAAATTGCGGGCTATCAAATATGTCCAAGTTAAACAGCGGATCCTCCTGAAGTAGCAAACATCAAGTATAGTTACTAAATAAACAAATTCAGCTCTTCAAATAATAGACGGATGCATACAAATAAAAATTATAGATTAAAACTCAGATACAGTTAACCCATCTAACCTCTGTAGCTATTGCTACAATTTGATTTTGTGCATCAGAAGCATTGCATGCATCCCTATAGCAATCAGCTGGGGTTAAAAAGTTGGATATTGCTTCCTCGGAGTTCTCAGGGATAGCTGCAAGCTGCTTATTGTCTTCTGTGACCTGTGAGGAAGATGCACCAGGAACCACATTTGGATCGGACTGTATTTCTTCGGGAGAGTAATTGGCAGTCATAGGAGTTGAAGCATTCTGCTCTACTTCACCACAGTTTGAACTTTCAATACTCTCATCTTGCTTCTTAAACAAGCGACAGAGGACATATGGGTTCTGGCATAAGTCAAATCGACCAAGTTGAAAAGTTAGCAACATATAATTATCATCATCGACATCTAATTGCTTAGCTAGTCATAAATCACAGTAGCTTTACATTAGCAAGGATAACATAAAGGTTGTGAGAAGTTGCGGTGGATGTAATGGGGTGCATTGAAATAAATAATGGAACACAAGAACATAGATAAAATATCCAACATCATTGACTCAAAGTCAACAACAATAAATACTTCAAGTTAGTCATCAAAATTAAAACTTGATTTTTTGGGTTTATTACCAAATGGAAGAAGTAGGAAAACTATCCTCAAATTTGTTGAAACAATATTTAATAGTTAACTGGGTCAACTATACTTCATCAGATTGTCACAAATATGTAAAATGATCAATCTATGGCACTCATGAACAGAATATGAAGAAGACACAAATCTTATTCACCAAACATGGAGATAAAAACAGCTTAACATTTTACATTCTTCAGTGAGAGAAAAAAATAGCTAACACAATCAACAATGACTCATGTAAAAATATCATAGTTAAAAATGGTAAAAAGAAAATATAAATAAAAATAAAAAAGAAGATGAGAGTAGACCTGTCCAGGGTTGGTACCATCAAGCTCCTTCAAGGTAGGCCTATACTCATGCATAACCCAATTAGTCCTCTTCCCCTTCGGAGCACGACCAGCATGGAAAACCAGAGTCTTCTTCATTCCAATCAAGGTAGAGCCAGATTTAATCTTTCGATCTTTACCCGTCGCCTTCCAATACCCATGATTTGTAGCTCGGTTCAACCTGCTTCCATTTGGATACTTACGATCTTGCGGACAGAAGAAAAACCACTCTGGATCCTTGTTCCTTACCACCGATAAATCTACAATATAAAACCCCATAAACAACAAAATCATCAAATCTTCAGTTCAGTCAACAAAAACAAAAACAAAAAGTCATCAAATGAAATACCATAACCACATCTAACATTTAAGCAAAAAATATAAAAAAATAACCACATCTAATCTAACCATTCAAAGTTAATTTTCCTCAATTTTCACCAAAATTAATCTTCCGTACCACCGATTAAACTACAACAAAAACCCTCAAACTCTATCATCAACAAGATCATCAAATCAAATATCATAACCACATCTAACCATTAAAAATTAAAATTTCCCCATCTTTTAAAACAAAATAAAAAAAACAAAAAAAAAAACTCATTCAGCATGCTCAATTACATAGTGAGTAAACCAAAATTAAATTAAACTGCATTAAATTACAACCACTGACTAAAAAATTTAACAAATAAAATTTAATAAACTTCATAATTTACATGTCAGAATGCTGTTGACTAAAATTATCCGCACACAAACAGTGTGATAACAATTAAAAAAACTTATATCCAAATTATTACGGAAAAAATAAAACTTAAATTCAAGATACACTTTAAAAAACAAAATAAAATAGGAAAAAAAATTACCAGGTAAATCCCAAGGCTCCCATTTACACACATCGATTTCACGGATAACCCAAACTTCATCGCCGTTTCCGTTGATCTTAAGTCGGAGATAGAAATCGATGAGCTCCTCGTCAGTAGGACGGAACCTGAAACCTAACGGAAGCTTGTTTAAAGAAAGCACCGCCATCTCCTCCGCATGTGGCGGAGGTAAACAATCGACGGCGCCCATTCGACGGAGCGTGTAGATAAAAAGTGAAAGGGAAAGTGAAAGTGAGAAATAGAAAATGAGTTTGAGAATTCAGAAAGATTTTAGGGATTTCAGCTTTTTAGGATTATTTTTTTACTTGGTAGATTTGAAAAGGGAGTAGAAGTTGCTGAGAAAGTGAAAATGTTGACAAAGGAGAGAGAGAGAGAGTGTGTATGTGTGATTTCTGATCGGAAGAGCAATGTTTGCGCGTTAAATAATGAAATGAAATTGATATTCCACGTGTGTATATAAAGGGACATCTGTGAATTTAATTTCATTAAACAAAAGTACCCATAGAATTTTTTTAAATGAAAAAGGTTGACATATATATGGTTTGGTTGGACGTTCTCATTATGTAAATTTGTTTGCTAGTGAGACTATATGGAAAATAAAAAAAAATATTCTATCTTAATTTGTTTTGAAAAAGAAATTATCTTTAATTATAGGACACTTTTGAAATTATTAAACACATTTTTTATTCATATTATCTTAAAAGATAAAAAAAATTAAATAAAATATATTCATGTACAAACAATATTATAATATACTTATAAAATAAACCCATTAAAAATATGTGGTTACCAATGGAGTTGGTCAAGTGAAATATGATAACCTCCAACGTCATAATGAACTTAGTTTGAATATCTATTAAGACAAGATGTGTAATAAAAATATGTCTTGTAATAAATGACATTTAGGGAGTAAGTTTCTTTTAAGTTTGTACATCAATATCACTCTCGCTCTTGTATTATTGGTTTGTAAAATTTATTTGTCTTTTTATATTATTAATGAAGTATTAATTACTTTTTCTCAATATACTTTAATTTATTATATTCCAATTTATCTAAATACTTTTTTTTTTGATAAAAAAGTAATGTTTCATTAATAATAAAATAATAAACCATTACAAATCAAAGAGGGCAAAAAAGTAAATCCAACAATAAAAATCATAAGTAAATATGATATTCAATCTGACAATTTTAGGATTTGTAGTTAATCTAAATCTTACGAACTACCTCCCTTTTATAATATCTCTTTTCATTTATCAACTAAATTAATTATATCTTTACTAACCTAACCTTACTTATTTTACATATTTTTTCTGCAATTTGAAATAAATACTACAATAAAAAGACAAATTAATTATCTTTTCTTCAAGAATAAATTAGTAAAACAACTTAAATTACACATTTAATACCAAAATAAATTTTCTTAATTATCGTGATTTAGCCTACAAAGTCTTAAATATAAAGACGAAGTTGTTAATTAAAGAGAACAAAATTGGAAAGATATATCTACGAATGCATCTGAATGATAAAAACGATACTTAATTTGAAAGTTTTAATTTTGCTAAAACCACTATTAAATTAAAAAGGTTAAAATTGTGCTAAAAAAATGTTTAAATATCCTATCAGCTCCTAAGTTTTAAAATTGCAAAGAAGGGCATACTCGATTGTTCAATGACTACTTCTCTAAAAATCCAGTATACACAAGTGCTCAATTTTGACGATGGTTTCAAATGCATAAACACATGTTTTTTCAAATTATAACTACACTTGGAAATCATGATGAATATTTCCGTATGAGGGTCGATACAACTGGTAAAATGGGTATTTCGCCATTGTAGAAATGCATCACTACTATTCGTATATTGGCATATGGATCACCCGGTGATAGTGTAGATGAATATGTTCGAATTGGCGAAAGCACTGCAATTAAGTGCTTATAGAGATTGGTAAGGGGCATGAACGAGATGTTTGGAGTTGAATACTTGAAATGATCCAACAATAATGATGTTCATCGGTTATTACAAAGGGGGGAAACACATGGCTTTCCAGGTATGTTAGGTTCTATTGATGGTATGTACTGGGAATGAAAAAATTTGTCAGATTACTTGGAAAGACCAATTTTCTCGAGGTGATCATGGATATCCATGATCATGCTTGAAGCAATGGCATCACAAGACTTGTGAATTTGGCATGCATTATCCTTTTTTATGTTAACAATATTAAAAAAAAATGCACCGATTTTTGAAGTAGCAAAATTGATTTACAAGGAAGGGGGGTTTGAATTGTAAATCTCCCTTTTTAAAATTTCTTGAAAAACTTCAGTTTTAAACTCAAGAAAGTTCTTGGTTAAGGAAGCAGAAAAATGGAGAACGTTCTTGGTTTTATCAGAAAACGGAGAACGTTCAGATTAGTGTGTAAAACAGAAAAACGGTTTTGTATTTTAATCTTAAAAACAATCAAACTTGATAAGGAGATTAAAGATAAGAAATACCACACACAGATGTATCCTGGTTCACCCAACTTGGGCTACGTCCAGTCCCCACAATTGTGAGATTTTCCACTAAGTGTTTAAAACAAGAACCTTCTTGGTTTTACAGCACCTAGCCTAGATCAACCTTGATCTTTGTTTACAGAACTTAATCTAATTCCACCTGGTATCAGATTAATCAAATCACCTATCTGTCTTGATAGGATTTCTTACAATCTACCTCAAACTATATTAAACTCTTATAGTTTGAGTTTTACAATAATAATGAGATTGTTTAGAATCTGAAATGTCTCAACTCTTGTTTGAGATTTCGATTCTTTTACAGATAAATCAGTATGAATATATCAGAGTAAGAAGAATTTAACTACAACTGATTCTGTAAATGATTTGCAGAATTTCAAGTATGTGAATGTGAATGATTTGAAGAAACTTGTTAGCACTTGAACTTCTGAGTTTTCGTTGAGTTGTGGCCTTCCTTTTATAGGCTTGAGAGCATTTAATAAAGGCCAATATAGCCGTTGTTAATGCCTTTATCTGACTTGACCAGAGGCATTATTTTTAAATAAAAATAATCCACTTTTGACTCTTTTTATTTTCTGTTTAGGCTGAGCTGTATGTTGCGTTTCGAATCAAACTTTCTTGAATATTTAATGATCCTCTAATGCTTCTGATAAGAGATAATATTGCTAGTTTGAACTGAAGCTTTGAACCATTCAAAACAGATTGAAAACGATCATGAAAGCTTGATGTAGGAAGCTTGTACTGAAGCTTTTAAAACTGACTGGAGATTGATGATCATTCTGGACTTTTTGTACTTTAGGTATCCTTCGAGGTTGATAATCAATCTGGACGTTTTTGTGGCCATATTGGAAACTGACTTTGACTTCAAGATTGTTTTAACAGTCTTGACAGTTATTTCCAGAACTGTCTGGACAGGCTTGTTTGAGAGTCTTTTTCTTTTGCAATTCGAATGTCCTCTTTGATTTGAATAGATCCTATGTGTTCTCTGTCATTGATAACTCTTCATCATATGCATATTTGTCATTGTTTTTAGTCTTATTTATAGGAAATCATTAGTTAATTTAAGGAGTTATTTAATATATTTTGTTAATTTTAGTTTTTAGATTTAACATGTTTATGTTCGTATTTCCTTTATTAAGTAGATATTTTTATGGTTTTATGTCATTTTCCTTTTTCCGTGTAGTGCTGAATTCTGGTGAGAAATCAACATGACCTACATGGAGTATTTCTACCATATCTGGAGTTGTAGATGTCCAATTGGAGTCAAACCAAGTGCAAATGAAAGCTAAGATCCATAGCTACAACTTTCATGAAGACACCAGAACCAAATTAGGACTAGAAAGAGGAGAAAAATGCAATAAACTCCAGACATCAAATGCTGTGTGCTTGAAGCGCGTTTTGGCACCACTGATTCTGTTTCAATGCGCCTGAAGCGCAAGGCATGCGCTTGGGGCGCGTGGCGCGCTGCAGATTGCATAAAATCAAGTTTTCTGATTTTTTAGGGATCTTTTGGTCAATTGAGAAGTTTAGAGACTTGTGCCCTAGCAGAGAAGCTCAGAGACGGCTGTTCTACACCATTGAAGGAGTTTTATCAAGAATCATTCATGAATCTTTTTTGTAATTCTTCTTTAATCTCTATCTCTTTAATCTCTGTAATGAGTAACTAAATCCTATTTGTTAGGGATGAGTGAAACTAGATGAATACCTTAATTGTCTAATTTAATTCCTTGTTATATGAATATGTTTATTGAATTATTTTTCTCATCTCTGTGCTTAATGCTTTTTATTGCCTGATCAACATTAAAATGTTCTACGATTCGTAATTTGAAACAGGAGTGGACTTTACGAATGCTTGAGATGAGAAATTCATGAGATTGTAGTCTAGGGATAGATGCAAGTCACGAAACCAATTGAATTAGTTGCAAAGACAACAATTTAAAAAGAGAATTTCTGTACCGTAAAGCTTAATTATAATTTTAAATCCACTAAGGAATTAGGGGTTATTTTGGAATTAAAGGTTCTGTCACTAAGACATTAGGGCAGAAATACTAAAGAGAATTCGGTAATAATTCAATAAAGGAATTCAATAACTAGGATCAAATTAGAAACCAAGGTTGGACTCAAGGTGAAACTCATCTCTGACATTTTTCTCATTATAAAAGTTCAATTTCATTACTATTGTCATTTTAAATATTACTTAAATCAATTCGGAAACTTTTTGTTCAATTTCAGTAATTAAAGATAATTCGATAGTAAAACGCAATCCTCGAGTTCGACACTCGGTACTACCGTTTTAATTATTACTTGCAACGATTCAGTACACTTGCTGAAACGTTATCAGTCATGTAGCGATCATATTCATGTAACTTCCAGAGCCAACAACTTTAATTAAGTGATGGAGAAAGTTGGGTCTTTATGCTGTCACAGCCTGGCGAACATTCTTCGTTTTCCAGAATGTGAAGAATGTTCTCTGCTGCTGTTTTCTTTGATTCTTTTGAAACCTATCTTTGAATTAACACACTCAAAAGCACGGGTTAAATTAACAATATACTTAGAATCATAATTAACAATCTTTTAATTAACCTTTGTTTATTTTCATCAAAACTTTAAAATTGAGAGTTTGTCTTAACAATTTTAACTAATTTTTTAGCAATCAACATTTATTCTCGTATGGTGTTTATAATAAATTCAAATCAGCATATTATATTTATTCTCATTTTTATATTGAACATGTAAAAAACAATAAAAATAATTATTTACTCAGAGATACATTTTTTAACATAGATAAATTTAATTCTATAGTTTCCACCATCACAATATCCCCTCCCATTTTATAAATACATCTGGCCCTTTTCACATATAATATAAAAAATATACAATGAATTTAATGAGTATATATTTTATGTATGAATTTTTTAAATTGCCCTTTTGCATATTTGTTTAATTTTGACTTTTATTTATCTTTGTTGACACTTAGTTGTATTAATTAAGGCTGTATTGAGAGTTGAATACTTGAACTAATTTGAGTTAAGAGTGGATGATATACAAAATTTTGAAGAGATCATGGTTCAAATTTTGACGAAGGAAAATTTATTAACTTAGATTAACAATACTAATATTGGCCTTAAAAAAAATTAAAGGTGTATTTAGAATAAAAAATGTATATAAAAATTTAAAATGGAGCTTAGATTCAAGAAGAATTATTATTTTTCTTTCTAAAAAGAACTCATAAATAAAGTTAGAGGAAGTAGTAGTAATTATTTTCTTCAATTCACTTTGTACGGTATTTTTGATTTGGATTTATTCATTTGATACATATTTATATTATGTCAAATAATATATTAAAGACTCAATAAAAATAAAGTACTAAAAATTAACACCGCAAATAACGAGTGTCAATTAAGGTTAAAACTTATGAAATGGTAAAAAAGTTAAATTAAACTAATAATTAATATAAAAAGGTAAAAACCAACAAATAGTATATTAATATTATAACTTATACTAAAAAAATCATACATAATTATTAAAAATTATATATATATATATATATTCAGTTTGGTTTAATTAGATAGGTTAGTTTTAGAAAAAACTAAAATTTGATATTCTCAAAAAATAAAAATAAAAACTCTAAAAACATATAATAATATTTGATATTATGTAATTTTTAATTTTTTAAATCCATTAGGATCTTTACTTCCATCAATTTATACCTTAACTACTCTCATTGGTGTCAAACGCGTGAAAAACAAGTAAATGAAATGGTAAAATAAATGACACTGTATTTAGCATCTGTACAAATAAATAAAATGTGAAAGTGATAAAATTCAATTAGCATGACAAATTACAATGATCTTTACTATTATAAATTAGACCTTATACATGTGTGATTCACGAGATAATTACATTTGTAAGTGTAATGTATAAGCAATAATTTTTATTATACTTGATAAAAATATATCAAGAAAAAATACAATGTATTAAAAAAACAAAAATACAATATTCAATAAAATTTAAAGTAACTGTAAAAAAAATTTAAAGTTGATATTTCTCAACAATATCAACATAGGATACACATAAAACAATAAAAATTATGTTACATTTTTCATGAATCTATTTGTCAAGATAATTGTTGATCATATGAGTGACTTGATTGAAAACTTCAAATAATTGGAAGAGAAAATCAAAGACAGCGACACAATGAAAATATACATATTATTTTTAGCATACATAATAAATAAGAAGACTTACCTCACTAAAAAAAATTATTTTAAACTTACAACTTTAATCGTTTATCAGATAAAAAAAATTAGATGATAATATAGTCATATTAAAAATAACAAAATCAATGCATATCAAATATACTATATAAAAACAATGCATATAAAAAATCGTCGTCAAAATAATATGAGGTAATAATTAATAATAAAATCTAAAAATGACAATGTGAAATGTTTGTCTTCCTATAAAAAGTTTATGTTTCTTTTCATTTAAAAAAGAGGTAAAGCTGCCATAAATTTTGATAATATCACTAATTATTATTACTATAATTGAGAATGTAAATGAGAAGTAGAGAATACTTGAGAAAAACAAAGAGTGTAGTACATGAATCAAGATATTCAAATTCAATTACTAAGAACCCAAACATTAAACACCAAATTTAAAAAAAAAAAAAACAATATATAAATCATGTATTGTAATCTCTCAAAAATGAATTACTCTATTTTGATTGTTGTCTAAAGAAAAAGTTTTTGCATTTCAAT